>VZTU01019317.1:34254-55270 GCA_013400835.1 Zapornia atra | reverse complement strand
CAAGGGTGCAAAGCAATTGTATCATTTTCCTGGCATCTTCAGGAGAGAATGGCTTATCACCAGAAGCAACTGTCTGGTTGGAGAGAGACTGGGACTTTCTCCTGACAAGTGCCAGGGCGCTATATTGTGCTGCATATGGATGTACGACTGATGAATAATTTGGCTTTCTGGCAATCGACAGCAAACACCTGTTCAAGGCAATATGCTCAAGGAGAGGATTTAAAAACTCCACGTCCTGATTTTCTGGTAAAGATTCCAAACACCTATCAGGCCTTGCTGGGACTGAAGAATTTATCCCACGTAACAGAGTATTCCTGGGTTAGGAGGCGGAGGAAAAAAACCCGGAAGGAGCCCTTGAGCATATATAAGCTTCTCAGTTTCACTAGTGAATTACTTTACAAAGAGGAGAAGGCAAACTTAATAGAACAGGTTGTGGGTTATGTTGGAGTTTTTTATTTCAAATCTAAACATTGCTATTTTAACTTCCATGCAGACTTGCATTTAGTAGACATACATGAAGAAAAAACATTAACTGTTTTTCTCTAGCTGCTTTTCTGAAAATTGGAAGATTAAGAACTGAAACAATAAAACAAAATGGAATTATTTACACAGCATTGTCTACATGATGTGCAGTCAACAGTCGTTCTGCATCCACCTTTTAAGGTTCACATCTACACATTTTAAGTGTGCTCTCAAGCAAAATTTCCCTCAAGTGTAGACACATTAGAAGTTAGGAAAGAGAAGTCTTCATCCTATTCTGTTCCTACTCTTCCTTTCAGAGAAGATAAGAAAATCTTCTTCATTATCTAGGGGCATTGCTTGTCCACAGGAACAGATGTGGCAGTTACTTTAGGCATCAACTGAAAGATAAGAAGCTCCCTTAATTCCATCCATGAATGAACAAAGCATGCCTGAGTGCTGGCACATTAAATACTGCTCTTTGGAAATTAAACAATTATTTCATCACCATTTGAATGTTTCTCATAGTCATGTTCTAGGCAAGATGAGAATTTAGTTCTCTATTTTTAATGATCTGAACATATTTTGAAAAAAGGCATACTACAATAATACTGGCTAATCTTAATGCTGATATATAGGTATAGAGCAGATGGGGTAGAGTGTTCATAAGTAAATTAAGCTTTATTACTTTTTCTTTGTACTTGCTTAAAGCGTATTTGTGAATTCATAAAAATAATTCCTCTGGCTAAATGCACTTTTTAATTAGCTGATGTTCAGCAATACAGAGAAATGTAATATCTGTGATAAGACTGGTATCCTGTTACTCATGTAACTCAAGATCTGCATTGTTGCTAGGGAATATGCTCATATCTCATCTGTTTTTCACCATTCTGAGACTATTCCCAATGTTAATATTAAGGTTACCATGTACTTCAGGTGACAACAGAATTATCTGCGGTTAAACTGCTTGTACACAAACCATAGAGAAAAATGTGACAAATAACCTTAAAACTACAAGAAGTTATAAAAGCAGGCTGGTCTGAATTATAGAGTACTTTGAAATTACTCTCTCTCTTATTAATTAGCTACTCTTCCAATGTAAGCATCACCTAGTAAGTGGTCAGATTGTACAGTGAAAGCATTCAAGAACTGCTTAACCTACTGATTTTTTCCTTAGAATTCTGAGAGGGTTTTTTGTTTCATTCTGCAAAATGGCTGTTTGCTTTGTACTAGTAACCTGTCTCAGCAGCTCAGAGACTTGACGCATGCTCATAATCAAATCCTACCAGAATGAGAATAACTTGCTGTTGTTCAGTGCTTAATTATTTTTGAAAATCTGAGCATCTAGAGGAATATTACGTGAGCTGAGCTCATCAGAGCACCAAGCACTGATGGAGCTCCTCAGAAAATGCCTACAAAGAATCACATGCAATGCAAGAATTTTTAGTCTGGGAAGAACTAAAAATTTTTCTTTAAAGAAAAAGGCCTAAAAGTAAGAAATTATTTTACATGTTTTTTTCTTTACTGAGTTTCTTGACATTTTTGATGTTTCATGTTAACTGTTTTAAATGAAGCCATGCAGATTGCTAGCAACATTTTGTATATGCATAGTAGAACCCAAAACCTGACAAATATTTTAAAAATTTAGAAGCCTCTGTGGAAGTAAGTAGATATCTCAAAAGAATTATTTAAAGCAAAGGTAATAAATCTATTCAGTAAGCAAACAGAAGAAAAATAAATCAATAAATGAGCCATGAGCACACGAAACCATAAAAATTTAGCAGAACTACCATCTAAGGCAGCAAAACAACTAATCACAGCACGAGAGGAAAAACCCCCACTATTAGGAGAGTTTCAGCTGTTAATGGGTGTAAAGAATGTTTAGGCTTTCTATGCAGAGAGTCATTTTGCTGGCAATGCATGACAAAGAATTCTGAATTCTGCATGAAGATTTCAAATGCTGTTTGAGAATTGATACTCTGCTCTTATTTTCACAGACTGTGCCATGTGTAGTAAATGTATAAGCAATTATACATTATAAAGTAATATAGTATAGTAAATTTATATGCAATTGTCATAATGCACACAGTGCAGCAAGTTACAAGAAGCATGTTAGGAGAGGGAAGTAAATGACAATATGCTCTAGCAACAACAGGGAAACAAAAGCAAGCCTTGGTACAAGTGCCTTGGACAATGAAACAGCAGCAATTTCACTTTTGCTGCAAAGCAGTTGTTCTACCTATTCCAGTGCAGGCAGCATGCAAAGCACCTGCTGAAATATTTAAACTAAATATTTAATACGGTGGCATAGAGCTAAAGATGAGCATTAGCTTTGACTGAACTACATGTTGATCATTAATGTAAATCAAGTTCCAATTTTATTCTCGCAATGGAGCTTTAAAATGCAATAATATATAAAGGTGATTGAATCTAATGCACTGAGATGATCTAAATTCCTCACCTGCTTTCTGAAAGAGAGTTACTAGAAACCTACTAAATGATTGCAATCTGAATCAAGTTCATAATAGCTGTAATAGAAATATTTCTTAGAAATATATTCCATTAGTCTGAGAATAAGAGCTTTTCCATCTTACAATTTATAGAAGATATATGGACTGAGATCTTTCTTACTGAAAGTAAGAGATTAGATGTATTTTTGGCAATAGACCAGAGTAATTGAAAACAAAACAATAATGTGATGACTGCATGACACAGACAGTTTTCCTGCTAAAACCTGAACAGGAAGTCTTCCTAATTTCTGCCAAAAAAAGCTGCAACATATTTCCTTATTGTACTAGATGAAATAGGGCAAGACAGATACCAAACTACTGAATCTACTCCTGGCATTCATTCTTAACATAACAAACAAATAATTTCAGAAAATTATGTAAATATCAAACCATGAACATATACAAAGGAAAGGACTAACAGCTGACCACAGCATCTAGGTGTCCATCCAAGAAAAACCAGTAAAATTGAACAGAATCTAAATCTGGCAGCAAAGCATAATCTAGCAAGAAACTTCAGATAGACAATCGTGGCCTGGAAATATAGCACATATTTTAAGGATAATTAATCTTTGGAATAAAACACCAAAGGATCCCACCACACTACCACATCACCCCCTTTTTTTTTGCCCTCTAGATATCTTCAGATCAAAATTAGATGGAGGATGATCTCAGTAATATCAGTTAACAAAATAAAAGACAAGGGTGTGTGCATAAAATACAGTAGCCTGTGATATACAGAAGGCTAAATTAGATTATGTCATGATGCTGTTGTGCCTCTAACTGTGAAATCTCACTCTAAAATGAACAGGAGAAAAATCTTTTTCTGATCTCACACTATATTAACACATCACGTTCTTTTACTTAACAGAATTTCAGTTACGTGAATTTTGAGTGACACTGTCCTATGACACACAGAGCTTTATAGCCAATGTCTAACATAACAAAAAGACAAATACCACATTCAAGGCAGAGCTGTTCTGATCCCAGAGCTCCCAGTGTCACGTGAACCAGAACCAGAAAGCAAGCACACAGTATTGATAGACTTGTGCTCTGAAATAAGTATTATAGCCCTAAAAAAACCATGTAAATGCTTAATATTGACTGTATTCTGCTGTGTGTTATATAAGAACATCTCGCAGCTAAATTAAGTAACTGTCAAATCTTTAAATGCTTCAAAAACCCATTTGATTTTAAATCCGTTTTGTGTCTCAAGGCTGCTGCTTTGCTTTATTTGTTTTGGGCTGTGGGTTGGGGATTTTTAGTGCTGGTGGTTTAAGATTTTGTTCTGTTTGTTTTCGCAAAGATGTGTGCTGAAAATGCTCTATTGTTGCCATTGATGAAGTATCCTCTCTATTTCATTAAAAATTAAATAAAGACCCAAGGGGTTGAAGGAAAATGGATTTTTCATTTTTCTCCCTTTTGCTCTTGAGAATGATTTATGAAGTACAACTGCATTCATAAACTAGATACTATACCCTGGAGAAAATAAACTAGATATTATTCAATTGTTAGTGGTTCATATTATAAATGGCCACCACCAATTTTACGTTGTTTGTTGAAATCATTTTTAACCATATAACTCTCACTCAAACCATGAAAAATTGGATTGAAAATGCCCCATTTATCATCCAGATCAAAACTTAAATTCACATGTCTCTCTTCCATAGTTAAACCCAAAATTGTATTGTCACGTTTTATTCTGTTCATTAAAAGTTATGAACACTTTGAGATAATATGTTGCTACAAAAGCTCATCGTTTGCTTGGCTGTCAGACTGAAGAAGGACACATAAAGGCACACCATTAGGTAAGACTCACTGTGGGATTTCAGCTTTTGTGCAGTCTGGACCTTAGTGTCAGTACAATCCTGCAGCTTTCAAATTCCACCTGCCTTCAAGAACCTTTTGTTCCCTGTGGGTAAATTTTACCCAAGTGGGACCCTGGGATGCCACAGAGTGCAATGAAAGATCCCTAACAGGCACCTCACACAAGTGGGGCAGGATGCATGCATCCCTTTGCACAACCCAGATGTGGGATGCTCAAGGATCAAGAGGGAGCCTAGTAAACCTGGTTCTGCTGCCATCTCAGTTACATGCACTTCTCCAGTTGTCCTCCAGAAATGTGAAATACCTGCATTATTTTGAACGACCCATGAAGCCTCTGTGAGTAAATGTGAAGGAAAAGGTAAAGATGGATCCTTAGACTTGCTTAAACTGCATTTGTCAGCAAAATTGACACTGGTGGAATGACCCTTGGGCTTTATCCAAGGGGATGGAGCAGCACTACCCTGTGTGATGCAAACACACAGATGAGCTAGTGTACTGTAAAAAGAACCTGCACCCTTGAAATATTTTCCAAGTCTTTGAAGTAGTTGAAAAAAAGACAAGTTCTCCCTTAAACCCCCTTCCCACTGAATAATTTCATAGATGATCTGGACCTTAGTTAATATTTATGAGCCATCCCAAAAAGAAGCTAACAGATACTGCCACTTCATAACCATAGCAATTTAAACAGACATTGAACAGAGCTTTTGTTGTTGCTGTTGTCACACGTGCAGTCAGCAGAAATCTGCATTTTTCAATGGATCTCAATTTAATAAACACAGGTGGAAATATAGTTTTAATGATTTTAGAAAAATGGTTTAAAACTTGTCGAGAACCTGTATTATTTTTACAGCGCTTGACTTGCTCTGTCTTGCCATTTCAGATAATGCTACTGACAGATAGCAGCTACACGTGTATTTAAAGTTCAATAAATAGCCACCGGCAGAAGTATCTCAAGGAACGGCATGTAAACACAGCCTCTGCAGCACTTCTTTTACACCCATTCCTAGCTGCAGAGCAACAGCTACTGCAGCAAAGCTCTCCAACAGTTCAGGATTATTGCAGCTATGTTGGAGAACATAATTACCCTGCACTAGCCCTGCGTAAGAGCATCTCAGAAGTTTAATTAATGATGAGACAAAGAGTGCATTAAGCACTCCATTTTTAGGAGACAAAGTGATCCAAGCCCCATCACGTAAATATTCGCTAGCTCCAGGAGCACGTGCAAGGAGTGTAGAAGGGCAAAAATGAAAGGATGCAACAAAGCTGCCTGACCTTGCTGAGGTTAGAGGTATTCCCAGCTTCACAGCATTGGGGTTTCACTGAGTAAAGGAAGATGACACCTCCTAGTAACTATCATCCAGGCTTGTTTGGTAAACTCTGGAAACACTGGCACATATGAGGAGTAGGCATTTATTTAATGTAAAGGTCTGAGGACACCTACTTTGTCACACCAGGGAGGCAGTTCAAACGCAATACAATTAGCTGTCTAGAGAAGTCATGTTCCAGACGGGAGCAGAAATACCAGCAAGAGCCTCTTTTCTCCTATTAAAAAGACAAGTCCACTGAGAACCAATCAACCCTGCCACCGCAGAGCCTGTGTGAGGATTGTTCTGCACTAATAGACTGGAAGAAAGTAAATAATGACTTTTTAGTATTCTGAAAGCTCTCTCTAAATCACAGAAGGCTCTAATAGCATAGTTACACATTTAAAAATAATATTCACGTTTCAGTAACACGAAATGCTGGGAATGATTCATAGTGTAGGTTTCAAAGTCTTCCCATCCCCCATCGCATCACAAAATAGCAAGAAGCTGTTATAGAAAATGGTTTTTGCTTTACAAACATGATAGCTTTTGTTTAGTGCCTCACCAGTTGGCCTTTAAACAATTACTGAAATAGCATTTTTAAACTGAGCACTAAATTCAGCTCAGTATTTTAAGAAAGGTAATGAATTTGGGAAGAATGCAAATCACACATTCAATGTGCTTATACTTCTTCCTCAGTAGAAGCTTAGAAAAACCCTAGGCATAACTGAAGTGGCTGTTTGCACATGGATGAAGCAAGGATGCACCTCTGCAATGTCTGTCTTATTTAGACCTCTTGAGAGCATCAAACTTGAACATTGGATTGCCACTGTTCATTCTGCTGAACTTCTGCAGCATTTCAGGCATAGAAGAAAGGTGCACAAATTTTGCAAGAAATCGAAAGAAAACACATTTAAGTCAAGAGGAATGTGCGTAGAGTGTGGCAGATATTACAATGTGGAATAATCTTGGTTTATTTGTAGCTACAAATTTGGTAGCCTTCCAGGAAGTAAAACTGGTCCCAAGAATACATCTCCAGTGGGATAGGAGATTATTTTTTACATGGCATAAAAGACTAAGGCTGCTGAACTACAAGAAAAGGACAAATCAATACTTGGGAACTGGCTAAAAATTTCCATGACCAAAGCCAGTGGATTCTTAAAGCAATGGACAAATGACTGCAGGAAGAATGGCTGCACGTGCACACTGAGGTATGTCACACGCTGGTTTCAATAGTAGATTCTCAGTATTTGTAATGGACGTTATTTGTATCTGCTGTATGCATACCACTGTCCATGTATGTTATATCTCATTTAATAATGATACCATGTTATTTAATGGGGGTTTTTTTCTGCAACTGTGATCACATTACTTTCATATAATACCAGAAATCTTGACTACAGCTGATTTTCTAAAGCAGACAACTAGCCTTCACACGAAGCAACGAAGTTTAACAAGACTAGTATATTTGGGCTAACTGGTCAACAGTGTGTTCCTGCACAGAGCTGTGCAATAAAGCATTATTTTGGAAAAGATTGGGTTATTCTAAACAGAATGTGTCTTTTTCTTTCAACTGACACCTGACTTCCCCATTTAGTTTAATTTTCCCAACAGGTCTCCACTGAGATAATTTGTTCTTTTTGGGAACAGTTTCTTTGACAACTATTTCTGAAATGGCACATGAGTGATCTTCAGGTATGATACTGTAGCTTTACAGTCTTTTCAGCTGACTACTAAAATAGAACACAACATAAAAAAACTCTGCAATTCCAGAAAGGCTTCATCATGGATAAAGAAACAAACTTCTCAGAAAGGAACTATCTGCTTCAATGAACAATCACCAAAGTGCAGCAAAAAACCAAGAGGGTTTGCATCCTTAAATCACCTGATTATAATACCTACATCTGGGGGCTACAGCTGCTTTCTTAAAAATTCTATCCAACCCAAGTCACCTGTGTTTACTTTTCTTACTCTTATTTAAAGCATGTATTGACAGATTCTTTCTCTCAACTGTTAGAATGGACATTGAGTGGAAAAAAGCAACAATAAAAATGCAATAACCAAGAAAAGACAGATTCCCTAAAATTTTCACACTTAAAGCATGGTGTTCCGATAAGGAGATACAGAACACAGTGATTTACAGCCACAGCCCATGCACTCCTTCCTGCGTCCTCTCCTCCCAGCAGATTCATACACTGCATTATTTTGGCATTGGACTAGTACTCCTTAAAAGCTGGCTTTAAGCCTGGTTTCTGTTGGCAATTAAACCACTACATTGTTCAGATTTTTATGAGCCAAAGTAGACATAAATGAAAACAAAACAAATACAAGAAAACCAATAAATCCCATTAGGTGTGTAACTCAAAATATAATTGCACAATGGCTATTAAAATATTCCACACCTCTTCTGTCAGAGATAGCATCTGATATATCACTGCCTGTTTCAGATATGCAGGAAGCCAACAAAGCTGTGAGGGATGTGGTGTGATTACTCAATAACTTCATTAACTTCTTTAGAAACCACACAGAGATAAATTATACGATGTAGAATATCACATACCTCAAAATAGGTTCTATTTTTCTCACAATGTTATTAAAAATTTTAAACACATTAAAAAAATTAAAGGTAACTATCTTTGAATAAGTAACAATTTGATGCCTAGGCCTTTTGTGTCACACAGCTGAATATGTAGTGTAGATTAGGACAATTAGGACCACCAGGAGAGAGCTTGCTGCATCTGCAAACCAAGAAAATCATCTCCAAATCAAGGAAATCCTTACAGGAGGAAAGCTTCATTCTTCATTAAGAATGTCTTCATTAAAAACCGTGTGAGTCAGTAGCAGGAGCTACTGCAGCCTTTGTAGCCATTGGTACCCAAACAGTGCAGTATCATCCTAACCCACATTAGCATCCTTCTAATTAGTCCAGCTTTCTAACTCCACAAAGTTTTGTTCCTCAGGTTCCCTCATTATCTAACAAGGGCTGTCATCAGTCTGCTAACCAACACTAATCACCCACTAACAAGCTGACTACTTGGGGCAAGTGCCAGGATCTCCCTCATGGGTGTTGCAGGTTTCACTTGGTTTTCTAAACTCCGATCAGAGGTGAGCTGCCCTGCAAGCGGCCCTCCAGAGGAACAAAATGCTTTCATAAACCTCCCAAGGCAAAACCCCATCAGGTTCTTCATAATAGCCATTTCCTAAATGGTAGTTACACTGCATAATGATCCATGCTGCACCAAAATGAAATGTGTACTCAAATGCTTCATTTGTGGTTTTTTTTCTTTTCTAGAAGGAATGTAAAAAAGTAGATATGGGATCCAATGAGCCAGTATACCCTAACAGCCTCAGTATTCAGAAGGGATATCCTAACAACATCAAGAATTATCATAGCACTAAATCATCACATTCAAAATAATACAAGCAGTACTAGTTACCTTCTAGCAATAGCTTGAAATTATTTCTGTGGATGAAGCAACGTTCAGTGTTCTTTTGGGGGGGAAGAAGAACCCTTGCAGCAGTGTAATCTGTCTCGCACACAGCAGCCCCAGCTGCTCTTTTCACATCTCCATCACAACATGGAAGCAATGAGGTAGGAGAAGCATAGCAGTACCCAAGCAGTCAGTGCCTGCCATCCTCAGCAAGAGGGTGGGTGCCTTGGAACTGGCACCAACTGTCATTTGGAAATGAGCGATCACATGCATAGAGACCTAAGCAAAGATATCATTGATAACATGATGTTCACCAAAATGCTGCACAATGGAGGGTTGCTCACACATAGTAAGAGCAAAGGCAAAAGTTCCCATTCTTAATTATGCTGGGTTTGAGGGCTGGATCAGACCCTAAATGTGTGTATCAGGAGATACCTGTTATAACCTATTTCCTATGTTTTCAAGACAGATGTGCATATCCAGGATAAATAAAAGCATCTGAATAATTAGAGAATTATAATACCATTTGATTAATACTATTTTGTTTCTAAGAATAGTTTTGAAACATTTGTAAGTTCTAGGATACATAATACACAAAGTAATGACCAAGGAGCCCCATAACATTTTTTTAAAATGTGCTATAGTAAACGTACATGAGATTGAAATCCACACAGCTGATCTTTCTCAAATACCTTATTATTCAGCAAGTCATGATAGAAATTCAATAATGGAGTAGATGAATGTGTAAGAAGGATTAGAGATGGCTCTGAGGGTCCTCCAAAGGGTAGGAATGGAAAAAGGTAAAAGACAGCCAATACAGACATATGGGATAGTACGGGAACAGAGGCAAAGCTGAGAGGTGAAAACCTAGTTGGGGAAAATATGCAAAGGGTAAGCAGGGTAGATTAAATGAGCTAAAACATAAAGACAAATTATATCAGGACTTTGGAAGACGCTTTGACTGGTGGGATCAGAATCAGTAAAGTTAGCAGTGGTGCAGAATCACTTCAAGAGAAAAACTAATAATGTTTGGAGTTGTGGGAATGGAAGATTTTTCATCAGATCTCTACAAAACAATTACCAAGGAAGGTGAAGGACAGGAGAAGAACAAAGAAAAGACAGAATTCACCTGTATTACAGCATGAAAACCATAAGGCTCAGTTAAAAATGGATAGGAAAAAAAAAGCAGGTAGTAGGTGAAGTCTGGAAAGGCAAAGTGCACCCATCAGTGAAAATCGTGAAAAAGGTGATTGAAAAATTCAGAGAAAACAGAGTGTGTGGTTTACTTTCTTATCAATGTTTCTTTTCTTTCTTTTGTTTTGGTTTTAAAGTAGCCTGTCAGAATGGTCTCCAAGTGTTAGAGAACGAGTATTTTTTCCATTAAAATATATCATCAATACCTAATTGATGGCATTTTACATCTCCTCTGTCTATCTTTCAACTCGTTTCAGGAAGAAACTGTACCATTTTTTGCACAGAGAAAACCCCATGTTAGTAAAGGCTTTATCTACACACGCCTTCCCTCTCTCTCCTACATTTCATCTGTGAGAGTGAGAATTTTTGTGCTGTACTCTGCAAATACACATACTATTGTACGAAATTGATGCTTTAGCCTTTTCAGCATTCTCTTTAGGATACACAAGTCTAGTGTCTCTGCAGATACATTATGAAGTGATTGATTCTGCAAGAGTATTCCTTTGTACTTTTGAGCGTTTTAATGATACAAAAATAAATTGAGTTTGGAACTTTCCATTCTTTTTCTCTCTTTTCTCTCTGAGAGGAACATGGAATTTTTTTTTTTTGAGAGAGAAAGGGAAAAAAAAAAGCAATCACACTTCAGCCATTAGTGTTCTCACTGAAATTGCAAAGCATCACACTAAATGTACCGGCATCCCTTTGACAGACATATAAGAGCACCTACTCACTAGTGTAATGGAAAAAGTTAGTGATTATATATACTGAAGTGATTGAGCCAACAACGATTCTAATGGAGAGAAAAAACCTTGATTAATAACAAGCGCCACTGAAAGAACAAATTGTTTTATGAGGAATAGAATCACAAAGAAAGTGGAAATACAGTATGTCCTTGTCCATTGGCTGAGAATCGGTAAGGGAAAGAATAAAAAGAGAAATGCTTGAAGATCTATAACACTTTTGTTGGGAAGATTTAAAAATAAATTTCTCCTTCATGTCCTACATTTCACCACGTGCAGACGTATCAGAAGAGGTATTACATGGTGATATGTTTCTGGAAGTCTCTTCTGTATTAGCTGTGCTGCAGGTTTCATGGCTTGCGCTTAAGTCATGAAACTAAGGAGGGTGAAGAATGCTTTACCACAAAGCACTGCTTTTGGACATAAAGTTAGCATACCATTTCTATAAATTAAATGCTGTGTGCTTACATACTTCTAAAGGCTGAAATGTACACACACACAAAGACACACCTTTGGTTAATGCTGGTCCAGTTAATGCACAGGGCAGGGAAAACCTTTTAATCATTAAAGAAAACAAAGCTTCAAGACGGGGATATAACACCTGCATAAGTCTAATACCAGATAATAATACCATTGTAGGTAAGCAATGTGCAGTAGTGAAGAAAAATCACTGTCTAAATGAATCATTTACTAGGATTCCATAAAAACCTTTCTACTTTTATTTAGATAAACATCATGATTTGACTAAAAGAGAAAAAGTATTGATTTAAAGAACAAGCATAAAACACCAAGGTATCCCAGCAGTTTTGGTAATCCCAGGAGACTGTCAGAAGCATTGTACCAGGTAAAGTTTGAGAACTGCTTGAAACAGAAAATTCCATACAACTGATAAAACTCTATACAGCCACCAGCAAAAGGTGTTGGGGATCCTACTGTACATCACCGTGCTTGATATTTATAGCAAATAATAGCAAACAGCACTTGAGAAAGATTTTTCAGGTCAAAAAAAAAGTCTTAAAAGAAAACACCTAGATCCCCCCCACTCTCTACTTCTCCTTCTTACCACAAAAATAATTTTGAGTCAAAATTAGAATCAGAAATTATATTGTAAGAGAAAATACTGTTTTATTAAATAATAGATCAGTTTTTTGAAGTATATTTCAGAAGTTACTAATTCCGATTCCCAAATAATTTTGCTTTTTTTACCATAAAATTATTGATCATGACTGACAGACACTCTATAGCCAGATTTAACAACTACCCATGTGAGACTGAGATAATACAAAAACATATGCCACCACTCTTCTGTGAAAGCAAGGGACAGATCCACCTCCTCTCTCACCTCAATCCAAAGAGAGCCAGGAACTGCAGCCACCACCAACAGTGATACCCATGGTCTCCATTTTTTTGTCCTTCAATGGGTGTCTGAAGTGTGATGTCTTTTGAGATCCAACAGGAAGCCCGTGAGCTGCCAACAGTTTCAAACTGACATCGCTAAATATCAGAACACAATTCTCATCTATACACTCTTGTGCCAATTCCTCTGCATTTATCCACTATAGCACCAACATAAACCAAAGCAAATGCTGCTGAGATTTAGTTCTTGGTCCACTTCCCATCTGTGTTTGAACACTGTTTTATCTATTCAGTGAACTGCATCCCTCACTTCAAAATTTATTCGTAACAGAGGTTTCCCAACTACTTACTCCAAAAAGATGGGGAGCAGGCGGGCTGTACACACGTGCCTGCACATAGTATAAACTGCAACAGCCACCAGTAAGTCTGGCAGCACCAGCAACAGACTATAATGGAAAATCACCCGTGCTGCTACGTTGTGCAGTTCTGGATATGAACGTAATCAACCCATTCCATTGCTTCTATTTTTTATCAATTTTTTACTTGTTACAGTGCTTAAGTGAAATCCTCATAGCCAGAATGTCTTGCTTGGTGCATATTTGTTTCTAATCTTCTCAAGGGAATGAACAGATCTACTTTCTTAAGAACTACAATCCTAGCCTCTTTAGCAATAACACTAACCAGATATTGGCTTTTTTCCTGAAAACATTGAGATCTGTTGCTCTACAACAAATTGATTCAGACACAATGTCAGAGTATTGCAGTTTGAGAAACCTATTGGGTAAAACCAAGAAAATAATCTGAATGCAGATAAATAATTAAGCCCATCCTACTAGTCATTACTGCTATAAAAGCACTATTTGCAAAACAATTCCTACACGTTTCTTGTAGGGACAATGCTAATTTACATATTAAGAATATGAGAAACAGCAGAAGTTGATGGAGTATGAAAGAATTTGGTAAACTGACTGCAAATGGTAAATTTCAGATGTGATAGGTTTTGCCTCTACAGAGTGCTTGAAGATTCTAGCTTTGACACAGCAGAAAAAATAAGTGTTTTAATAGGATAATTATACCAGTAAGTATAAAAGTCATTCCACTGATTTCAATGGTGTGACTGAAACATAAGAGCATGCATACTTTTAGTATTTTTCTGCATAGTAACCTCTAGCATCCATCTAAATACGAGGGTACATTTAACTTTGTATTTGTAGTTGTTCTTGACACCAAACTGAAGCTTTAGATTCCACAGATATCTCTGCATTTGATTTTGAAAATAAGGTAATAGGCTTCCTTTCACTGCTGTTCAAAACTGAGCCTCTTGCTGCTGCAATAAAACAGAGCAGTAGGCTCGACAGAATAGAAATAGGAATTGGGCAAAATCCATATTGATGACACTGTATTATTAATAAATTACCTACTGTGAACATTCTATAAATTATTGAAGCAAATAAATCCTATTTTAAAGTGTTATAGATACTAGATAAATTATAAATATGAGATCATTGAATTATAATTCAATCTCTTCCCCGACCTCTGTCCGCATTTCCATTTCCAAATGGCTTTTAAGATGTCCATGCAGTATTATTGGGTATAGCTGTTTATATACGAATTTGAATGTTCCTACTTCAGTGCACTGCTGCCAAGCTTGCCATATACCTGATGTACCACAGGTACCATAAAAGGTAGCTGCCTATCCAGAATCTGCTGTCTGTTATGAAGCTGTTCTTTGCACCACACTTCCTAATGGGACGCACATGCTTGCCCTTCTACACCAACACTTAAAGTCATTCCTGTCACTCAGTCTTGGATAGTGAATGTTTAATTGGATTTTAAAGAGAAGCAGAGAGGAAAAGGCAAGTGAACTGTGAAGGTGGGTGTCAAGTATTCAAAAAACTTTTACTGGCAAGTAACCTTTCTTCTAGAAGAAGTTCACGTATGCTCTCTAACAGCCGATAGCTCCCAGCACTTCTGCCATCAGATTTCTGGAAGAGAATCTCAAAGTGCTCTGAGTTAGCAACAATTGCAGACATGTCTTGCCTAAGGCTAATTTTGGGATGGTGTAGCATGGAACAAAGGTGTGGCTTAAGTGTCCAGCATGCTAATGTCTCTGTGCTGGACTCTGGTAAAAGGCACTGAGACAGATTTGAAATTCTCTGTTGCTACTTATACAGCCAGCCTGAACATACACAGAGATTCACTGGGCAAATGTAGTGCAGAAACTGCAAATTCTATACATCCCACTGACAGAAACTAAAAGCCAGGTGAGACTGTAATGGGTCTGTACCTATATGGTTGAATGGAAGAGTCTTCCTGACACTGGGGATGTGGGAGAAATTTCTCCGGGGGAGTATCTAAACAAGTCAGGGAGAGTAACCTCCAGCTAAATCTAGATTCTCCCAACCTGCTGGCCCTAAACTTCTTGACACTGTAAGGAATAAGCCACCCTGTTAAAACATGTAACTATCCTGGTGTGGTTTTTTTATGTTCAAAATAAAATTTAAAATCTCCTTAAATGAAGGATTGGGACAAGCTCTCTAGGTTTGCAAATCTACAGAGACTTTAATGGAAAATGCTGTGCATTGGAATGATCTATTTTTATTCAAGCAGATACAATTTCTCTCTCTTCTGCCTGCTGTGTTTCAGAGATCAGACACAAATCAAAATAAATCTGCAGTAATTAAATTAAGAGCTTACACATGCTGTTTTAGTTTGTTTTCATACAGGTTTTTTCCATACATTACACCTTTTTATATTTTGATTGCTCAGCTGAATTTAGCATGTACCACGCAGGATGGTGCCACCAGGACAGCGTTATGTTACCTTGGTTCATACTTTCCCACCTGTGTAAGGCCTGACCTGCAGCATCTATTCTTTTCTTTCAAGTACTGAGCTACTTGGGTTAAAAAAAATAAATTATTTTGACACGACTGCAATTGTAGTTTTAAGATTTGGAAGAATGCCTACAAGGGATTAGGATGAGATCAGTCTACTTAGAGTTTTATCTAAACCTCTGGAGGCAAAACGTTAACGCACTAAGCCACCTGAAAGCTACATAACAATTAGTATCTGAGAAAATCTCCAAATAATTTTTCTGGGAATAAATGGAAGAAGAGTTGCAGTAGAGGCTGCTGCAACCAAAGAGGGATGCTTGGAATATTAATTCTGATGTTGTTGGTTTTTTTCTTTCTTAGCTGTTAACAAAATCAAACTATCACTAAAAAGCACTGCTATGTCTAGTTTTAAGTGAAGTGAAACTTGGTCTTTTAGTGATCAGGTGCTACTCAGGAGCAGAGAGAATGCTTCATTGCCCCAACTCGGGATGCAGCGAGGTTCAGACAAGCATATAAACATGCTTGGCAGTTTGAGCAAAAGATCTTGCAACAACCATCTTGCTGCAAGCATGTGCTAGGATTTCACCAGGCACCTTTGAGCCCTTGTGCTTAAAATTACTGCAGTTCCTCTGGTGTCTTGATACTTCTGTAGCCTTGCTGTTCAATGACAGCCTAAGAAGGACAATGAGGCCCTGATTTCCTTCTGAACAAGGCAGCAAAGCAGTCAAGCCCAGGAGTGTCTGGAGAGCTGCTGTTTGGTGCCACAGGCTGCCCTTGTGCTGAAAAGCATTAACAGCCAAAAGATAAAAAAGAACAGGATATGATAATTTTCGTGCAAGTATAAATGAAATATGTCAGGCAGAAAAGATATATTTACTCATTTATTGCCCTTTCGATGCTAGCAAAATACATCACAGAACAAACTCCCACAATCTTTCGAAAGTTAGTAAAAGCACATATTACTGTATTTATAGATGCAGTATATAGCAATCAGCTTTAGTTACTCAAAAATTTGTTTTATTTATAAAATTATCGCCTAGATGCACAAAACAAAAATATATTAATACTGTAAATATCTCCGGTCTTTGGTCAGCATTGATGTTTTGAATTATTCATTTTATCTTTCCTGCTACTGATTCACTGGTTTATAGAATATGTTGGAAGAAGCAAGAAACATCTCTACTACATGTGCTTTTGCTAGACTGAACTCAGATAGATGATTAAGTTACGCTAATACATCAGCAATTTGTAAAATTAGACATTAAAGATTTTAAAATAATTTGAATTGCATAAGAATATATTTATCATTAAGGAAAGAACTCTGAAATATTGCAAGAAACTGTCTCCATGGTGAATTACTGAGAAACTGCTTTGCTGGAATTCTATAGCAACTTCTATTTTTTAAAAAAATTTTATTTTACATACATAATTAAAGGAGTAATGGCATTTTACTACTTGATAGTTCAAGTTAACTCTAAGAAATGTTTTAATTCTATCTTTTAAAAAAGTGTTTTGATATTACAAATAGAAACAAGGAAAATATGTGAGACCACGATTCTAATGATAGGGTATATGCACATGTGATTTATAATACTGGTCAGTGTGAAAAATGTCACCTTTGCTTCATGGATTTCCCTCGATATCAAAAGGTATTTTTGTTGCACAAGATAATAAGGTATAAAGTGTAGTATTGTCTACTTTGCTATATCTGTAATTCACACAGACTCTGTTAACGTATCTTGGAATCATTGTGAAATATAATACTTGAGCGTTTTTAGCCTACGGAAGTTGGAATGGGGCTCCAGTGAGACAGGTTAATGAAACACAAGCATATTAATTTGCCAGACACTTTCTGGTAATGGATAACTCAGTAGTTTCTACCCTACATGAAGGCATCTTCACTAGGAGTAGTAAATATAGAAGTTTTAGATTAATATACAGAACATATTATAAAATTTAAACAACTGGTTTATGGAATTACAAGGCAGGGAGCTATAAAAAAGAAAAGGAAAAAGAAAAAATGTTGCTCAAAGACAGCTAAGGGTTTGCTATCTGAAGTTTGAATAGCTGGCTCTTCTTCCTTATTCATAATCCACAGTTGTTGAGTCCAGCCTTTCAACAGTGTAGAACAGATTGAATATTGACCACAATCATTCTAACTAAAAATGTTTTTATAATGTAGGCAAGGTAAATACTGCTATTACAAAGCTGATTTCTTTCTCAGAAGAGTCAATGAACCTCTATTTCCTTGCCAATTACTGTCTTTGTTTCCTTTAGATTCTTCAGAGTCTTTTAAAAATTTATATCAAGTTAATGAAAAGCACAAGACTGACCACAGTACTGATTGAAGAAGCAAAACTTAGTATATCAAACAGGAGACTCCCGACATAGCAAGCCACAACCTATGAGCATTTTTGGAAACAAAACTTTATGATGTCCAAGAGGGTCCACAAAAAAGGAGCCCAGGAAAGGAAAAGCTAGTTTACACTGTCATAGCCTACTTGCTATCCATTTTTATCTCAGTTTAAAAGTTTCTAGGAATGAATACTCACAGAGATCTAAGCTTCAGGAGCTTACCGGAATGTGTTATTAATGTTTGTAAATTGCTTTCACAACCTTTAACAAAAGTGAAAAGGACACTATTGTTGCAAAGTATTTTTCATTGATTGCCTAGAGATTCCCAGCAGTCAGTCTCCTATTTCACTATGGCAATATTAATAGAGAATCTCTGATATGAGAACCAGTAGAAATGAACGCTTAAGATCCTCAGAGCAAACCATACACTGCACAGAGGAGAAGCCTCAAGCATTTTAAATGGTACTCTATCTAAAATAGAAACTGAAAACCAAGTTTTATCTTTTATAGCTTGTAAATCCAAATGCATCTGAAAAATGTGAATACCTTAAAGATGCATTATACAAATTATCCAGGAAACCACATTTCATCTTGAAGACCTGTAATACCATCAAGACTTGGCAATGTCTTGGAGCCATGTGTTGACATATATTGCATCAGCTTAAGGACTTCACTGCAGAACCCTTCTCTGATTGTACTAGCTAGCAGGAATCCATAAAACAGCAACATAAGACATGGTTTATGAGAGTGATGTCAAATCACATACCTAGCATACTTAATAAAGCAGATAAATCAAATTATTTCTTCCATAGCATAAGGTTTGTTACTGTTCACTAAAAACAATAAGCTGTCCCATAAGCAAAATGGATGATCTTCTGTGTTTACAGTTCAACCTGCAAACATAATAAACCATAAAGCACAATGCCTGCCAACCACACATATGATAATGTTTTTTTGTTTTAAACCCCAAAAAGCTATAACCTGAAAGTAAACATATCTACTGCTGCAAGACTGAGCCCCTGGTTTTGATACAAAAATATCTGCATTTTACAAAGAAACATGATATGTGTACCATGAGGAAGAGAGAGATCTTCAGAGCACACAAGAACAAGGCAGTCTGATTTCCTAAGAATCACCCTGAAATATTTCCCTGCCTTCACAAGATTTCTTTGTGGATCCTCCCATGTTTAAAAGGTGCAGGTTGTGACTAAAACACCTTCCATACCTGGCACATTAATTCGGTCTCTTTCTGGTGCAGAGTCTTATAGAGAAGCTTATGAAGTGGCCTTCCCTTAGTCTGGGTGTTTTAAAAAAATCCTTTTTCTTTTTTCTACAAAGAATGTGGGAAACATAATTTTCTTTCAAAAGTTTTTCTTGGAGTTTATATCAGTCATTGGGCTAAAATATATGGGCTGATATATGTCATCAGGTTAAAAATTATTTGCACATATGCATTATTCTAGTCAATAGGCATCTCAGACTGCACATACAGCTAGCACATTACTCATTTTAGTCACCAATTCAGTCTAAGTTTTGGGGTTTTTTTAATGTCATCCACACTGATCATAAGGTAATTATGCTTTTAAGAAGCTAATAATTTCTAGGATTATCTGTTTTAAGTTTTAAAGTACCTCACTAACAGGGTTTGAATAAGCAGAAAGGTTTTGAAGGTGAGAAAGTTAATTCTTTAAACAAGAAAGTATCAGATAATCTTTAAGGCATTGAATTTGAGATGTCTATCTATTGAAAGAATAGCTTTGAAATTCAATTATAAGACACTGCAAGAAGGTTGAAGAGCTGTGGATGAATTAAGTTCGTTTTTTCCAAAACCTATTAAGAGCAGTTAATTTGAAGTTTAATTTTTAATTTTTTTTTTTTACCATGGACCCTGTTGGTAGCTAATTCTATGCAAGGACCTCATCTTGCTTCCATAAAGAATGCCAGGAAGAAATTTTTATTTAATTATATAAATGCTTTTGATACATCATCTTTTCCAGTCTCAAAGACCAATACAATGAGATCTGTACTACAGCTGCTCAACGACTGGATTATTCAGTCAATTCTGTACGCTCAAATGTCAATCAAAATATTTTCCTATGAATATCCCCAACTTTTAGGAGAAATCATGCCTTAGATGGGAGATGTAGAAGACAACTGTGCTGTAAGACACAGTTACAGCAGAACAGAATTCAGAAAAGATGAAGATATTTGACAGCCCTCAAGGATTTATGTAGCATACCCAACAATCTACATATGTAAAAGTAGTTTCTCATAGAAATTGTAGAAAATATTTTAGGAATGCTTGTAACGGTCAGTTACGTAGATGATTAACTCTGGCCCTGGAGGTCCAGCTCTCCTTCAGCAACACGTGCTTTAAAACCAGAGCTATTTAACCCAGATTTACTTATTGCTGACAATTACCTCCAGTTATCTTCTGCATGGCCTATGACTATCCATGGCCTGATGACATCACACTCAAAATTTTATGCCAGCTACTTAATGATACCATTTAAACAGCTAGAAAAGCAGAACTATAAATAGTATTATTGAATCATAGAATCATAGAATCGTAGGGGTTGGAAGGGACCTCAAGAGATCATCGGGTCCAACCCCCCTGCCAAAGCAGGCTCCCTAGGACATATCACTCAGATAGGCGTCCAGACGGGTCTTGAATATCTCCAGAGAAGGAGACTCCACCACCTCCCTGGGCAGCCTATTCCACTGCTCCGTCACCCTCACTGTGAAAAAGTTCTTCCGCATGTTGGTGCGGAACTTCCTATGCTCCAGTTTACAGCCATTGCCCCTTGTCCTGTCCCCACAGACCACTGAAAAGGGGCTGGCTGATTCCCCCTGCATCCCCTGCTTAAGATAATTATAGACTTTAATTAGGTCCCCCCTTAGTCTTCTCTTCTCAAGGCTGAAGAGTCCCAACTTACTCAGCCTATCCTCATAGGGGAGATGCTCCAGGCCCCTAATCATCTTCGTAGCCCTTCTTTGGACTCTCTCCAG
>VZTU01019317.1:0-34165 GCA_013400835.1 Zapornia atra | reverse complement strand
TGAGCTCTTCTCCAGCAGGTTATCCCCCAGCCTGTACTGATACAAATGGTTGTTCCTTCCCAGGTGCAAGACTTTACACTTGCTTTTGTTGAACTTCAACCGGTTTCTAACTGCCCAGCTTTCCAGCCTGTTCAGGTCTTGCTGGATGGCAGCGCAGTGTTCCTGCGTGTCAGCCACCCCTCCCAGCTTTGTATCATCGGCGTACTTGCTGAGGGTGGATGCTATTCCCTCATCAAGGTCGTCAATGAAGATATTAAACAGGACTGGACCTGAGATTGACTCTAGATAAAATGTACTCTTAACAGTCCCAAAACAAATACGTGATATTGCATGTTGAAAATATGAGAAGCCAACAAACTTTCTAGCCTGCTGGTTTTTACATGAGGCGGTTAAGATGAAGGGATATTCAGGAGCCACAGAACCCGGTCTGCACCACCTAATATTAGTTTGCATCTGACCCCTGGCAGAAATCTGAGAATGCAGAAAATGAGCAAGGAGGAAAAATAAGAACTGAGATCCCAATATTCTCTCTTGGTGAATGTCAGAAGTGACTACAGAGGTAGACACTGCAGGCTATACTTTTCAGATTCAAAAAGGTTTGTATTTTTTGAACCATCTCTCTCTTACATCCTTATCCCATCAAGCCTAAATCACTTCACTACTCTTCTCTGTAACCTCTAGTTATGGCTGCCTTGTTGTATATTATTGCAATCCTAAGCAACACAGAAAAAGTAAATTCTAGCTATTTTAGAAAGATCTATTATCAACAACAAAGGATAGCATAGCTCTATGGGGCGAAATGGCTGTCTTCTAATGCAGTCTCCAATATTACCTTATGCGTATTTGAAGAACATAAATCTAGACTGACCAAAAATTGAATTTTAAATAACTTCAGAAATGTTAATTATATTCATAAGTTCAGCATTAAGGTGTCAAACAATCTTCCAAAGGACTCCATAGTACAGAGAGGTGCATTTAGCAATTGCAGAGCTCCTAGTCCAATCAGTCATTTCTATCCTGTGGCTACATCAACAATAAATCTCTTAAAAACAAACAACCAAACCCCTAGTGTATGCAAGAGCATAGTGGTAGTTACAGATCCCTCAGAATTAAGATGCCCAACATGAACACATTTAGTGCTCAACAAATAATTTTTTAATGTCATTGATCCTGGATTTTTTTTTTTTAAAGCTAGCTTCTGTTCCTTTGACAGATGTGTTATGCTGCATTTCATTACTTTCTCTCCTTACCTCGTTCTTCTTTTGTTTTAGATAAGTGATGAGGCTTTTGGAAAAAGATTAAGTACTAGCAGGCAAAGCAATGGCCCAAACACAGTTTTAATTGGAACCTCAAATACTGTGGAAAGAATAAGAAATTAAACCATTAATAATTTAATTTTACTAGCAGACAGAGTGACTTCATGTATCCTATTTTAGGCAGCTTTGACCATATTTCTTCATATTTGATTTCAACAGGTATACAATCTGTTAGTCAAATCATGTTAAAAATAAAATTATTACAAGATTTCCATGCATAGCTGCTAAGAAGTGCTGATGCAAATAGTTTCCTTATTGAGAAGTAGTCCACTAATTACTAGTAATAAGTAAAAATGTACTTGATTAAGCCTGAAACCCAAAAAATTGTTTCTTTTGTGGGAACTAAAAATCTTGCCATTGCTGCATTATATTCATAGTATTGTTCTCTCAGGCTACTACACTACACTCTTTGCCCCACGAATGCTTGACAGAGTGCCAGCATTATAATAGCGATATGACTCAAACACAGCTAAGAGACAATGCAAAACTCAAGGTTCAAGAAATTTCATTTGTCTTAACATTGGCAGAGGATCTAAACATAAATATCCCCACAAAAGAAAAAACATATAAGCAATTTTTTAAGAGTCAGAGGTTATATGTTGCACTATTGGACAAGCAACAACCAACTAACTAACAAAATAAACCAACTCAGGGTAAGAGTTAACTAATTTATTTCTGAAAATAAGACATTCTTGCATTACTAATTTCTATTCAAACATACAGTAAAAGAAAACAAAAAATTCCACAGAGCATCTCTAAAATTTTTCTGAAAATTTCACTTTGTATTTTAAAAGACCGTAGGCCAGATTCTTATACATCGGAAGTGGCATTAATACAATTATTTCAATGGACCAGCAGTAATTTCTAAGAGTAATTAATCTGACCATCAAAGCTGAAATTTTCATGGTTCTCAAAGCTGCGTCAGGGAGGAGGTTGCATTTCATTTTCTTACTTCATTGTTATTGTACAGCAAGTATATATAAATTTAATTTGGGGTTACAATCAAATTTATGTACCATGACCCCAGTCACACCAGGCCACTGGAATTCAATAGACATTTCGTAGTAGGCAACTAGTGCTCAATAAGTGTGTTCAATTACAGATATTGTTGTTATTTAATGCAGGAAGTATATCCAAAGCCCATGTAGTAGGTGGCATTTGGAAGTACTGTAAGACCATACATTTACAAAAGCTCCTTTCATAATGCTAGTTTAGATGGGTAGTGAATTTATTTATTGTTTGTTAATTGAGGGCTGAAGAATGCTATGGGGCTTTTAAAGAATAGACCAGTGTTTATGACTAGCTTGGGAGGCAACATTTTTTTTAAACTTTCTTTTCTGAAGAACAAGTTTGCTGAAATGTTTCTCTGACCATTCCAGCAGAAGCACTGCTTTGGACAGAGATGGAAATTCTGGTCAAAATGAGGGTAAGATAGAAGGAGAAAACCTAGCTTCAAGGGTTCAAGTCTCTAGTCTGGCCAGTGTTGGAGAAACCTTAAAATCTTTCCATAAATAACATTTTTGTTTCTGAATTCTACTCATGACCTAGCCAACACAGCTTCAAGCAATAGCAAAGCTTTTGTCCACAGTCAGATTATCCAGTCTGCAGTTTCAAGATGTGATTAACTAAAGGCACAACAACGTGCATGTGACAGCCTGCTTGCAAAATTGCTTGGGATAGAAAGCAGAGGCAGTTTCTTTGCACGGTACAGAGACTGTCAACCAAACCTGCAAGGACAAGATTAGATCACTCTTCATCATATTCATATGCCCCATTACATTATCCCAGAAATCAGAAGCCAGGAGATCAGAAGAGAGGCTGTGCAAGTGCCACTGCAGACCAAGCACAGCTGATGAGGTATGGTTAATAACCAATCAAGCAAATCTAAGAACAGTAATCGTACAACCATCTGCATCATGCTCCCCAGTATTTCTAGTTGTTCCTGGTTATCAAGATCTTTCCCACTATTCAGGTCTGTCCACCTTCCCACAGCCTGCTAGACAACAGAGAAGAGAGAGATGTTGTCAGTTAATTATCACAGAATCACAGAATTGTAAGGGTTGGAAGGGACCTCCAGAGATCATTGGGTCCAACCCATCAGATGCAAAGGCAGACAAAACAGGTTTTAGATGGAGGCTGGCATGAATATTGGGAATTAATTTTAACATCTATAGAGCTGAATCCCAAACAGAAACATCCTACACTGTCTGCTTCAAAGCAAAATTCATAACATACAGATGACAACACACTTGTGGATTTCCTTTGTACCACAGACAGGAAGCAACTGATGTTCAGCATTGGTAATTCAGCCTTAGAAATTTTTAGAGGTTTATATGACCTTTTTTCCTCTTGAAATGAGCTTTAGGGGAAAATAGGCAATTTCTTCCTGAAAACAATTCTTGGACAAAATATCACTCCTTTACTTACTTCTCCATCAATAAATAATTTTAAATACAACTACTCAGCTTCTCTGTATACATTTCAAAAATGTCTTGCAAACCACAAGCTCTCCAAGCAGCACTGCTCCTTTTAGCACAAAGAAACATTTAAGTCGGTCATTCAATACACTGCCATTCAAAGACATTACTAAAGTTTCACAGGAGGCAATTTTAGAGCCTGGTGTTCGAAATGAGGCTCAGATACTAAGTCCCTGCCCAATATTTAAAAAGTATTTATTTGCCTATGCAGCTATAAAAATAATAAATAGCAAAATAATAACAACCACACAAGCCATCATTATAGTTTTGTACCAAGGCATGACAGAAACAAAAAAGGACAATATCTTATCCTGAGCAGTAAAAGCAAGACAGAGTAGCTGTTAGGCACCCCCCCGGAAATATGGGAACCCTTGGGGCATTCAGATTTCATGCTCTTTGTGAGACTCAAGAACAGTCTTGTTGGGATCCATGGGAACAATTGAAAAAAATCAAAACTATTAAATAGCTTGACTATAAATATAGTAATTGATGCTTCGGATGGAGAAAATTCAATAAAGTGCTGAAGTATACAGAACAGCAAATGTCACAATGTCTTGAAATTAATTCATATTAACAGAAATGTCATAAAGAGGGGAACGGACTCAGTCTGACTATAAAACTCAATATATATTTAGAAAACTTCTGCATTACTTGATTTACTGCCAGCATGTACTTTACTGCTTTAGCTGTTGTTTTATAAGCACCAATTTTTTTGTATTTGAAAGAGTACTGTACTTCCCCAAATTGCAATTTACTATGATAATAAATTTCTTATAAGTTTACCCTACCGTGATGAATATGTGTTTGGAAGGGAATAAGAGAAGAAATGACAGCATCATCATCACAGCACGTGTTTTTTTAAGAATATACTTAAAAGAAAGTGTATGTGAGAGCTTGACATGTCCTTGGGGTATGATCAAAAGCTCATGAAATAAAATAATTCAAAAAAGACAGCTCTGACTTTGACCACCACTGGGGACAAGAGCTCTTTCACTTAAGACATGTCAGTCATTCACAGGTTTACCCAAAATCACACAGAAGACATATTTTAAAACCCAGTGATTTAGATACAAACCCCAGACCAGAGAGACCCTGTGGGTGACAAAAATGACACAAATTTAACTGGAGTTTAATTTTTTGTAATAATAGTAACCAAAGCATAAAAATGTACCCACTTCATATTGGTAACATCAAACAATAGAGAAAACAACTTAGGAAGGAAAAAAAAAATCTAGGAGGAGAGAGATAAAAACCCCAAGTAGAATATGATTCTTTAGTAAAGAAGAAGTCTGTCTAATGTCACATCTGGGCTATACTAACTCAGTTCTCTTGCAAAGGTCTGAGTTTATTCAAAGCCAGTGAGATTTGTAACCTAGACTATTTTATGTTTTATGCAATTCTACCTTTTAAGTGGGTGCATTACATTAAAAGATGTTCTTTCCTATGCTTCAGAGTCTGTTCCACTTTTGTGAAGTCCCTTTCTTTCCCAACAGTGGTACAATTAGTTGTGCATAGTGATACAAAACCAGTTGTAATTCACAGGATAATGCATACATATAAACAAAATTTACATGAGCTCTTATCTAATTCAAAATTATCTTTATTGATTTCTTTATTAAAAAGTAATGAGATTGACCCAAACTTGAGACCATAGTGCCTAGAATGTGCAACATCTGGTTATGTGAGCAGCAGAACAGATGAAGTCTGGTTCTTAATCTAATCTTTTCTTCTGTGTGGATGCTTTGGCAACCAAGAACTTCAGGATTGAAGCTAAAATCTTCCAAGTGCAAACAATGATCATGTTTCTCTACTGTGTGCAATAGATGGTGTCTAGTGAAGAACACACACTACAATCTCAATGGGAGCAGACATAAAAACTGCTGAGAGTGGCTCAGCCACTGGACCCTTGACTAGTGAGAACTACTTTGAGGACTGTCAGTTTGGAGGAACTCACTATCTTTAAGACCTCTATCTCTCTGTGAAATAAGTTTTAAAATAGTTTCAAAAGTTACCAGAAAAATAACCAGTTAGATGTAAGACATAAACCTTGCTTCCTTAGCAAAAGGGATCTAAAATATGTTGCCTCCTAGACATGTCCTGACTGGAATGAATAACTGAAAAAACAATCAGAAAACTGCATTAAACGGCAAAGTATTTTAGAGCATGCTTAGTTGTTGAGTGTGAAGTGCTAATCCACTTGACGTTAAAGAAGTTCAGATGCTGACTTTATCACAGTTAGAGTTTTGTACTGGTTCTGTATGCCCAAATGTTCAGAGGACAGGATTGCAGTGGCTTTTAGACACAGAGTATCATCTGGACCCAGAATTAAAAAAAGCATTCAAACTCTTTGGGAAAAATTCCACCTGTTAGACACTCATCCTTATTCTCAGTGAAATTGCCAAGAGCAAGAAGGAGACTTTGTTTCCCTTTTTGTCCAGATAATTTAAGTGCATGCTCTTAAAGTAAAAACATCTTAAGTTATCAATATTGAGATACTATGACTGGATCGCTCCTCAACAGTAATTATATGTTAAGGCTTAAATTTGAATCGAATGTCCCAGGTGCTTTACCTTAATAAAAAAAGTAAACACTTTGTATAATCAATTATACAATAGAATATTTTATACTATTTAATCTTCAGAGTGATATTTCGTGCTTCTATAAACCAGCTTCTGGCTTCCATATAGCAGCTGCTAGTTTTAAGTGTGTAAATAAATATAAAAAGAGAACAGAAGTTTTGTTGCATGCTTCCTTTTGTATGTTCATATCTTTTGAAATTAGCTATAACAGTTCTTTTGTATTAATATGAAGCCTATTAGTAACAGACTAAAGTGATTAGGAGATAAGACTTTTTGTCTTTGTCAAGCATGGATGTCAGCCAAGACTGTACAGAGCAATTCAAATTGCATTCTGTAGCATGGAGAGTGTCATAATTTTGACAAGCCCCAATATACATGGCAGAAATGAAAAATTCCAAATACTGCCTTTCTCCAGCTGAGGAAAGGTGTTTACAGACAAGAAATTTAACACTAATAAAGCAGTTAAAGATCTGAAGGCATTTTCTAACCCACAAATTCTTGGTTTGCTATGCTCCCTTCTCTCACATGCTTTCTCTTGAAAGACCTTCCTTAATTTGTTCTGAAGTCGTCTACACCCTATTTTAGCCCATAATAGGTCGTCAGATTCAGTTTGAGGCACCCTGTCATTGCACTTAAGGATCATTCCTCTCTCAGTGCCACACTATTAAGACTTTTTCATTGATTTTCCAGCTTAGATCAAAACCAGCCTCTGTAGCAGTCTCCAAATTCAGAATACTTATTCGTGAACAAACATGGTTTTGGTTTTTGAACATCAATCCCTTTTCTGCTAACATATTAAAGACTGGCTGAAAGTTTGCTTCATGGCACTCTCGTTACTGCAGAAAAAGTGCTACTTTCCTCTCTATTTGTACTCTCTTCCCTTCAAGTTGCTTACATCCCTCTACCTTGGAAATATTTTCAATCTTATTACTATTAATAAATTGATTTCAGTAATAACCTTTTAATTCAAAGTTTGCTAAGGCTGCTTCTGAAAAATAACTTTCCCACAAACAAATGGATTTTATTAGTCATTCCACTCTCTTTGTTATTTGCTGTTATGACAGTCTAAACGCACAGTTATGCTGTCCCTACCCAAAAGGTCTCAGCAACACCGTGTAATTACTTAGTTAAGCTCCTAATTCATTCATTTGTTGTTAGTTTTGTTCCTTTGAAATTTCCTCATTAAGTTATTGCAGGGAGCTGTGTTTGCGCAGCAAGAGAAAAATACAAGCTCTTTATTGCATTCTTTTAATACCCCTTTTATCTTTAAACCAGATAATTAGCATATTAATTAACTGGATATAGTACTCATGATCCTACAATTAACTGTAGGCTCCACGTTCTACTGATTTAGTGTAACATGGTTTGTACTTACATCATAATAATAACTTCACTTAACTTTGCTCTGGTATGTCAAGTATTTAAAAATGAAAACAACCAGTACTGCAACCTATCTGATAAACCCTAAGAAGTATCCAAGTGAACTTTGTTGTACTTTGTCAAAACTTCCTAGTCCCAATGAATACACAAAACTTACTAATTACCTATGAAATGAAACCCCATTGGCCCCATGTATTAAAAGCTTATTCCTTTTCTATTTTTACTGTCTCTTCTATTTGGCTTTTTCAGACCCAACTGCATTTCTTGAGAAGTTCCAGAGTTTCAGGAGTAAAACCTCTATACACCAGGAACAACTTTTAGTGAGCTACATGACCAAAACCATTCCCCACTCTGACTGCTGCTCAGGGATGTTTTGGGCATTGTCAGAAGCTCACTGAGAGCATCCACCATCGCTGCCTATATCTGGTGGTTTCTCTCCTTCTCATGTTCTTAGTGTTATACCTAGTATGGCTGTAATTACACCAAGAAACCCACCCGAACTGAAGTGTTTACCTTTCTAAACCACATCCCTGGCATGAAATCAAGGTAGTACTTCTGTAAAAACAAGAACCACAACCACATGCATCTCTTGACTCAACAACTGAAAGCAAAGAAAATGCATTCAAGTTTCCAAAGTTTGTTTGTAAATATTCTGTGGTTCATGTTTGAAATACTAAAAATCAATGTACGGATGTGGGTAAAGGAGAAAATACACAAAACCTCATGATGTCTCCTTGCATTACTCTGCCAAATAATTGTCTCCATCAAATTGTCTGATAGTAACTCCAGGACCTTACTAAAAAAAGCACCACCAAGGCAGATATGTAACATTTCTAGACTGTTAATCATACCAGCCTTCCCTTGACCTCCAGTGTTTTTTGGAAAGTGCCTGCAAAATTGCTGCATCATGATAATTTTACTGATCTGGAGAAAGGACAACCACTGTATCTCATTAAGCATAATGACGGTAATTCTGATTAGCTGTTTCAGGAGCTGTGCAAAACAGAAGGTGACAACAGCTGTATCCTCATCCCAAACTGTGTCTCCCAAAATGAGATCAGCTGGGAATGGACAATACTCCAACTGGGGATATTTCAGAACAAGCTATCTCAGTAATAAATTCACGGTGGAAAAAAATTGGGTTCACAGTGAAATAAAAATAGGTTGCTCTTGCAGGGTTAGTACACTAAAGTTTGGTTCACAATGGTCAAAATATGTCAGCCAATAAAAATCTGATGACCATTTCGGTATGAGTGCATACATTCACCAAGTAACATTCATCTACTGGAGCTGTAATGTTATACTTTCTCTAGCTGAGCATTTTACAATACAAAGAATTCATTTAAATACAACACTCCAGTAATGCCCTCATAAAACTACGTTAGCTGAGATATATGTTTTCACATGAACTGGACACAAACATTTATAACATGAGTCTGATAGCCCGAATACTAAATGCATATTTAAACCATTAAGTACTGACTTCAGAAAGGATAGTGCAAGACCAAGGACTATACGAGTGACCACATTGGAGACAGCACTTCCACACTGCAACTGTTCCTGACAGTTTCCAAAACATAAAAAGCCCTGTTCCTGGACGGCATGGCAAGAGTCAGCCCAGTCTGCAGCACTCCTTTCCTTCCCCTATCCAATAATTCTTCTCAAGTTCAGAAAAATCCAAAGCAATATAAAAAATTAAAAGATAAATTACAGGCTGCCCACTTATATTTCTGTCTTTGCAACAGTATATTGATATTAACAGGTGGTTATGAAGTCATGTATACAAGATGACAGTATTTCAAGCTGGCTGTGGCCTTAAGGGAATGTACATAACATATATTTTTTATTTGGGGACCCTAGCAGACGTGGACATTTTATATTCAGTTTCATATATACATTGATGCATTGGGTGATTTACAGTGTGTATGCTTTGCATTTGTTTGAAATATCTGTGACAAGTAGATATTTTTGAATTAGTGATCTAAAGATTTTTTTGATGATATAATTATGAGCTGGAGGCTGAATTTTTAGAAGTGAATTTGGTGGTAGATTTGCAATTCAAAGTTGTTACTTAAATTAACAAAAATGCCCTAAAAGAACAGCTGTCTACCTGACTGATCCAAGAAAATGAACACTGAAAATAAACAGCTGCCCTGTAGAAGACTATGTGATAAAACTAATCACCCTTTGCATAATGTATTTATTTTCCCCTGTGCTTATTACAGACTTGGTGAACCTTCAAAGCTATAAATATTTAAATGTAACAGACATCCCAGACATATGAGTTCAAATGAAAGTAGGATTTCAGTAGCCTGACTACAGCAAATACAGATCCCTTAAAGAAATGAGTTCTGATTATTATATAACACTCAAAAAAAAATTGTAAAAGATTTTTGGTTTTCATTATACTAAAAATCATATTATAGGGAGCAGAACAGTACATATTTTAAGCTACTAGAATAAATATCCCCAGGTGCTATACTTCATTATCAATCCTTCAAAATCTAGTCACTAAAATTAACTAATGACAATATCCAGTCATTGAGATATCTCAGCTATCCCTTTTTCACTTTCAAAAAGCTAAATGAAAGCATAACTAGAAGTAGGGATGTCTTACAATAATTTCAGGGTTAGCTTTAGATGCAGACATTTTCATAGTCATGAGGACTCCACAGTCGTGACCCACATTAAGATAGCGCATGGAGTCCCAACTGTGAAGAAGTGCTCTGTGACTAATGAAGTAAAGCATTTGAAAACAAAATGATTTCCCTCATATTTTGTCCATGCATGGAAGGAAGGTGGGATGTCCTTTCCTTCAGGCCTTTTTTCCACTCCCCTACCAATGCCGGTCTCACCCCCAACTCTCTTAGCAGCAGATCCTACTGGGATAGTTCAAACCAATGCCAATGAATTATGGCAGGAACAAGTGTTAACATCTGAAGCAAAGCTAAGGCAATTATCCATCACTTGCCTCGCTTTACGGGCATTAACTATAGTTTGGTCCGATTTCTGAGGAAATCAATGGTGCTCTGAAAGCCTCTCTTGGTGAGCATGACTTGAGATGCTTTCACCAGCACTGAAGCAACCTGTGACAGCTGTAGATGGCTGTCATGAACTGTAATGGATGTACCCTGTATATCTTCAACCACCCCAACAGTACCTACTGTATGCAGATCTTTCTTCTACAAAGCTTTTAGCTTTCAGGTCTCCCAGGTCTGGTCAGTCCTGCTGCCATGCTGCAAAATCTGAAAAATGAGCACCGGTTTTGTTCTCAGGAACAAAACAAGCTCTTCTCTTTCCAGGAGGTCAGTCTGACCAAGCAGCAACAATGAAGGGAACAGGCCTGATACTCAGCCAGACCCTCTTAAGCATATCACACAGTCCCTATAGAGTTAACTGAACAATTGTGTCATTTGTCAGACTTAATGTTTTACTTGCATCCATATATAGGTCTCCATCAGAACAGCTTGCCCAAACAGCTGCAGGATTCACTGGGCAGAAAGGCCATGATAATCAAATATTCACTGTACTTGAATTGCTAACCTGGACAGCCTCAGTTTATGCTAATCTATTAAGGTGAAGATCTACCAATTATCACATCAGTCTGTTGCCTCTTTCAAATCCATCCATTAGAAAGCAATCATGTTTGTCACTTGCACAGATACACACAAGGAGGAAGATGCAAAGAGCAGACCTCCTTTGATTCTGTCATGAAGGGTGTACTTTCAGACCAACCGTTATAAAAAACAAGGAAAGTAGAGAAGTTTCAATCAGTCAGCAGAGATGGCAGCCTGGAAAGGAGAGAAAAAACCCCATACCGTACAACAGCTTTACCCCTGATGCTTCTAACAGACATTTGTCTTTTTGAGGCACGCATTCTTCCCTTTACCCCTTCAAAAACATGCTGAGAAGACCAATTTCCCATCAAAGTCAAGAGAAGTCTTTCCACTGATTTCAGTGAGAGCTGGAGATTGCAGTGTGGGCCCACAACGAGGCCAGCATTTCTTTTCCTTTTTTTTTTTTTAATTCAAATATTGCCTTACACAGACTGTCTGGAAGGATGTAAAGAAGATTAGCAACAATATTCTGAACTAGCTTAACCTAAAAAGAATAAATTTATTCTAAAAGCCCTCAGCATACTCAGATGTACTACATTATGAATATTCAGTACAGGCCTCCCCCCTCCCAGTAGCCATTCATTGCAAGACTATTTTTACTAAAAGCCATTTTGATGTGACATACAGAAAAGATAAGACTTTTTACAGAAAATAGGATTCAGTGGAAATACTTTCTAATGAAATTTTTATACTGTGTAAGCTAGCCTGCCTGCGCTCCTTTGCCTCATCCTCCATTTGCTGCTACAATACATTCTACTGTGCAGCATGTTAAAGGAAGGACCATTACGTTCATCCTTGAGCCTATGTATATGAATATGCTATTATAAACAGGAGATGACCCAGGGATTTCTCAAGAGTAAAACACTTAAATTACATACCCTCACCGTGCCATCAAATTTGTTAAACATTCTTTAAAATTAATAATAAAAATAGATCTTAAAAGACCATTAATAAACAAGTACAAGAGAAAGGAATTTTAAATAGCTCATGTTGGTTGTGTTTATCTCAGTGTGAAGCCATGTCAAAAAGCCTGCAGCAAATGTATTTTGTTAAAAGCACCACTTGCACAGCAGGCATTAAACATTAGAAAGCAAGCTTGTCATTAGTGGGCTACAACTGAAAAGGCTACTAAAACTCAACTAAATTATTAATATGGTATCTTAAAAACGTGAGATGGAGAATTAAACTCCTTTTACACAGTACATGATTTTAATGCCTTTTTTTATCATGTTATTCCATTAGTAATGTCCCAGCTTATATAATCTTAGAGAGAACAAGAGGGCAGCCACATGCCAATCTTCGTTTGCATCCTTCAGCGTGGGAAATCTCTGCTGCTTTCCCCCCTCTACTTCTAGGGCTCCCATATACACATACAACTCGTGTGCTCATCCAAATGGCATTGAAAATTTTGCCTGTTTTCTTATGTTATTTATACAGTTAATGAAGTATAAGAAATTAGGTGGGCTTATTTATTTATATATGCTGTGGTGTTTGGGATCCCTAGTATTTCTGCAGATGTGGTTTCAGACTGCATCTAAATCAGTTTAACACTGAGTTGACACTGAAAGGGCAGTCCCACTCTCCCTGCCAACCCATGTCGGACTGGCAGTTGAGTCAGTTGGCTTATGAAACATCATGCTCTTTAAGGCTTATTTTTCCATTCGATCAGCTACACTAACAGTGTGGAAAAAAGGGAAGCACAAGGAGCACCAAGGTGCAAGGTAGGAAGAGGTGGTGATGTTAGGCAGTAATACATCATTGAATCAGTTTCTTTTTTCCTGGTGTGAAATCACCAGATCTGCTGGTTTAAAGAGACAGGCTGAAATCTGGAAAACACCACTGTTTACTAATAAGTGCACGTGTAGAATATCTCCCCAGAGAAAACAAGTACATGTTCTCTAGTCCATTTAAAGTTTTGATTGGTTTTGTACTTCACTCATAACTCTCCACCATGAACAGGCAATACATAGACACAATGCAACTTTTGTTTTATCTTTTGCTCTTTGAAATCTGACAGAGAAAAAGAAAGAGGAGAAATATAAGAGATCCCTTAGCAACACAGCTATGATCAGAAATTGTGTTGCTTTAAAACAAGAGCAGGCTCTCACCTCAGCAGGCTGTACTCTCAACCACCAGCTGCATGGGTCAGTGCACACATTCGTCTACCATGCTGAGAAAAGAACTTCTGGGGGTTTGAAGCTGATTTTGTTTGTTTTATTTTTAACTTACAGAAGTTTACTCTCATTCTCCATATTAGACACAAAACCATTCTGAATAGACAATGGAAGACCAAACACACGGTCCTACCCTATTCCTGTAGCTGAAAAGAAGGTAACAAATATTATGTGTTCTGACACCCTCAAGGTTTAAAAGGCTTTGCAAAATAAGTATTTCATTCAGAAACCTTATATCCATAATACAATCAGTATTACCTTTCTGCAAAGTGGTTTGTTTCTAACTTCAGAGAGGATGGGATGAGATTAAATGAATTAACATGAGGAAACTTGTATTTGTGTGAGCAGAGCAGAAAATGCCTTGATGTCAAACATGGAAAGTTCATTTACTTCCACGTTACTTGGGAAACAATGAGAGGGGGAGAGGGTAACTAGTATTGATGCATGACCTCACTGTTGCCAGAGATCAAGCGTGCTGCTGTTCAGCATGTCTTGGACAAAGGTATTACAGCCCTGCATGATTTTCTGTTGTTGGTCCAGAAGACCAAATCTGACACCAATGAGATGCTCTGGGAGTCCAGCGATCCTTCCTCAAGCTAAAGGTCATCTGTTTAGTCCAGGTGTCTCAGAAAGCATAGGACTGTGCTCCCTCACAAACTTCAGCATCTTACAGACTGAAATGTTGCTACAGCTGTTGTTTCCACTCCCCATTTCAGGCTGTTGTTTAAAAATCAATAGAAGGCACTCTATGTGTCAGTCATTCAAGATTTGATGAAACATAGCAGACTTCTAAATGTAAGACAAACTACTTTTTCTAAGTGAGACTAAGGGAAAAAAATAAATGTTTGAAAACAGCATACTCTTCCACTCCCTGTTTCAGGCAGCCTGTCACCTTGGCCCACAATGGAAGCTTAGACAAGGACAATATATGTGCACCACCACTAGCCAGGTAATAGCCCCCTTGCAGCCCTCTCTCTCTGCTAAATGAAGCTTAAGGTCTTTCTTTTTACTTGTAAAATCTTAATGTCCAGGTTCCTGCCTATTTGAGAAATCACATTCTCCATAAAATATGGTATTAAGGAAACTATTCAAGCCTGAAAGCCCTTTCAGTTTAAGGGACTAATGTCAAGATATTATCTATCATACAACTCCAGCTGTCAGTGCATTCCTTCTCTCTACTTCAGTGAAAATATCCCAAGTTTTTGGTGACATGAGACATCATTGATTTCCTCAGAACATGGAGAATGATGACCAGCTACATCCAGCTAAAGGAATGGACAGGAGCTAGAAGAGCAAATTGAAAGAATTTAATTGAACTGCAGCAAATCATGTTATTTGATATTTTAGTCCAAAATTGAACTTGAACAACTAAATGGTGCCTCAGCTAAGGCAGCTTCCAGAAAGTTATATGTGCAAGTTGCCCTAGAAGCTTTGATGGAGCTCAAATTAGTGCTGGGCTGACTACTTCTGCAGCAGTGAGATGGGACTGACTCTGGGGAAGACCTATCAGGCACATTGCTCCATGGCCAAGGAACCATGAGTCCATTCTTATTGGGAAATCTGTATAGTCAAACCAAAACAATGAAACAAATAGTATCATTAATCCATCCATCCATCACCAGCAAATCATTTTGCTTTAGGTTGAATTTCATACTCTTAATCCTTGAATAAGATTTATTTTTTTCCTAGTAGCTTCAATTCTTTCGGGAAGTATGGTTGTATAGATATACATATTACTTGTTTCCATAATAAAAATCAAAACAAAATATATTAAATCAGAATGATGGAGAGGCAGCAGACTCTGAAATTATCTGACCAAATTGGATAATGAAGGAGGCAAAGGTGAGTCCTGTTTGATTAGCCCTTTCTCACAGCTTAACTAACTCCTAACATTAGTTACCATTCAAATACTTCTACTTTCAAAGTCTACTCAGCCATAGAGCTATTAAGAAACTTTGATTCTGGCTATTCTATCTCTATTTTATTAAAAAGTAAAAATTAACAGCGGTTTGTCTCATCTATCTGTCACTCTGCTATTCTCCCACCCCTGTTTTATATATGGGTATCAGTGCTTTTGACTACAATAACCTCTTTAAGTGCTTCCATTTTTCAGCCTAAGCCTTTTATCAATCACTGATTTTTATAGGGAGGATCCCAAATGTTGATATAAATGTTTTAAGGTTGACAGATTAAGCCAAGAATAAATAAAACTAGTACATTATTGCAGCAAGGATGCAGCCAATGTGTGAAATGACGTGGTCGCTCTATCCTAAATTGGTTTAGGAGACTGAGAAACATGCAGCCATTGATCAAGAGCACAGTCAAGGCCCACTTAACATCAATATTTAGAAATATATAAATACATTCTAATAAGACCAAGACTTTGCTGAAGAGACAGGTTAATTGCCTGCTTATTGTGTATTTAGGTTCTGTGCTTTCATCTTTAGAACGATTTGCAGAATTACTGGGGTGAAATAGAACTATATTTTCATAGACTCATAGGCTGGTTTGGATTGGAAAGGATCTCAAAGCCCATCTAGTTCCACCCCCCTGCCATGGGCAGGGACACCCCCACTAGCGCAGTCTGCCCAAAGCCCCATCCAGCCTGGCCTTGAACACCGGCAGGGGAAGCCACAGCTTCTCTGGACCACCTGTGCCAGGGCCTCCCCACCCTCTCAGGGAAAAATTTAATCAATGTTATTTCAAAACAACATTTTGTCTTTCAAACTAAGGCTGAAGACATTAAAGATATTTCTGTCTCACTTTTACTTTTTAAGCTTAAGTTTGACCAAAGTGTGATTACAGACTATACAACATCGACAGCAACCTCATCTATGTTTACTTCTGTTGTGATAACTAAGGTAACCCATATACAACAGCTGCAGTAAAGAACTGTGGGTTCTTCAGTAGTTGACAAATGACCACATCTCATGGACAACACATGAGCGAGAGATGAAATTTCATGACAGAGATTCAGCAGTGAGACAATTTATTCTCACTTCATGGAGTCCAATTTTCTTTCTTATTGAGCTAAATCAATGGCTCCTATTACAATGCTTTATGTCATCTTGCAGTGTCAGATGGCCTCCCTGTGCTTGTGTGGGAATCGGTTGCAATGGGATAAAGTTTAAGTCTCTCCCTCAATTAATGGTTAAGCACAAAGAAAATCACTACAGGTATTAGATCTTTAAATACAGACATTCTTTTGCACTAATCAGCTTCTTTTTCATTTTATTCATGATTAATGTGGAGGTAGGAACTTTGTGTGTCATGTCTGTCAAACAGTGAGGTTCTGACCTACTTTGTTGCTATAATAAGGACACTCTTCTATCTACAGAGCACTGCAATAAAAGCATTCATTCTACCACAAATTTTTGGAGGCAATAGTGACAGTCTTAAGTGAAAGAAAATATTTTTTGGTACAAAAACACATAGATTTTTTTTTTAAAATCTCAACTTTGAGAAACTATCCCAAAGAGACATTATGAAAGCTAGAATAAATCACAATCTACCATAACTTTCCCAAATACCTATTTGCCTGAAACAGGTAGAAAAATCTAAAACTAGACAGATGCATTGGCATTTTTCTTGACAGATTCATAACCTTATGGTTCCCAAAACTTTAATGTTCAATAACATTTCATTAGTACACTCCAGTGTATTTATTACTATGCATTATTAATACAGATATTTGCCTAGGAGATGTACAGTTTGTAATTATTTTTCCTTTCAAAACATAATAGCTTCACACTGGGCTTGTTGCAGCTACAATATTTCATTTCTGAATGCTGCTTCAGACATTCTGGGGCTGTGACAGAAATTTGTATTTGAACAGAAAAGCTGTCAGAAAGGTGCTGTGGTGCTATCCATCACATTTTTAATCCTGACCATACTTAGATGTTAGTGAAGCTATCTGTCCAGGACACTAAACAAAGACTGAAATTATGCCTTCTGTTCTTACACATCAAAGCCACAAAGTTAGACTGCATTCAATAGGCCTGCATTACACTCTATTAATTTCCTATTAGTTCTCAACTACGCAAAATCCAGCCACAGTGTCACTGTGGTTTAGACATGCAACCTTGATTTCAGCATCAAAAAATGGAGCCTGTCACTTCTCATAATTTTACAGAAGATTCTACAAATGTAAATCCTTTTTCATCCTGTCATCCTTTTATGTCTTTAATGAGTTTGCTCACTAACAGCGCAGAATCTTAATTCCACATTCAGAAATATTAGCAGATACTATAACTTTAAGCATCTGAAGTAGCTGCTCAATTAAAGCTTAATTTATACATTTATACTTAGTTTTACAAAAAGCAATGACATTTAGAGTTTCGATTTTCTTTCTTTTTCCTTCCCTCCATTTACATTTTACATTCCCAGGGAAAAAAAAGTTGCAGTTAAAAACTGAACTAAAGATTCTAAAACAAAGTCTTTAATCAGGAGCACATTATGTAGTATAATACGATTCCTTAGCAGTTAAAATCTAACATTTGTAAAAACAAATGGCACGCACTTGACAGGCAAATTACACATGGATTACCATTTGTTAAAATTTCATCACAGAAAATAGTTTAACTGTTGTGGATATGAGCCAAGATCAGCCTGACAAGTACTTTACATGAAAGATTAGCATATCCTCTTCCAGAGGTTTATGCTTAATTTAGATGCATTGACTTTTTGCCACCATTGCTGACCTTTATGTCTAATCAAAGTCCCTTTGAATCCAAATCCCCAACCTTTTATCTCTCCTGACAGCTTTTAATTTGAAGGCTTGTAATAAAGTCTATTAAAATTCAAAATGTATCAGTGTTTAAAGCTCGGTTCACTTTGCAGGATTTTCAGATATGAAACTTCAAATGGGCTGATTACAGACTCCAAACTTTTTATTTTAAGCTTTACACTGGGCTAAAAAAACCCTTTGGAGGGAGAATCAATCTAGATTTTTAGTTATAATGCACAAAGATTGCAAATGTACTATAACTAGGAATAACTATGAGTAGCACTGTACATAGATCTTAGGTAATCTGGGACTGCAGTTGTTTCTGTGAGTCCTGTACCTGAGGTTAATTTTGTATTGCCATTTCACCCAAGGCAGACAGAGTTTCTGTATGAGGCAGTGCAAATTGATTGTAAGGGACTCCAAGTGAACAGCCAGCGGTGCGGCATCCAGCCCTGTTACGCAGGATGGTTCAGCTCAGCACTGCACCCCACGGCATGCCTTACAGCCAGCCAGCCCACATGGTGCCAATGCCAAGCAGCACCTCCACAGCTAAATCCCCCGGGGGAAAACAATACCTCTTCCTCTGGGTCACCTGCGACTGACAGGTTGCAGAAGAATAAAGCAATCATCTTTTCCACCTTAATTAAGCTAATTACTTTAAAGATAGTAAGGTAATTGGGAGGAAAATGTTACAAAATTGCTGAAACTTGTGATTCAAGGGCCTTCCTCTTTTTTAAGACCTCCTCCTGTTCAATTGGAAATTTTCTCTTCTCTCACGGTAGCAGGTACAAATCCAAGCATTATCTATCTGATTATCACACATAATCCTGCTGTTTCATCAGGCAGGTACTACCATCAGAGAACAAGCTGTAGATATGGCAAGGGGATTAAAAAGTAGACGAAAATAAGTTGATGTTACAAATTCTTTTAGAGAGGAAATACATACACAGAATCTACGATGAAATTTGAACACAGGTGGGAATTATCATCTTTGCACCGGTATCAGTCATAGAATTACATAACAAAAACCTGCACACCGCTGTCCCTATCAAGGGCATAGAGGAGTCCATAAGGTCTCATGGATCCCTTCATACAGATCTCATGGCAAGATAAGGACTTCATTCCTTTGTAGATCAGAGAAAAGTTCTAGCTCTTGGGATATTCCATGATTTAAAACCCTTCCATTTGTTACAGCCCTGTAACAGCCTGAAATAGAATATTCCTTAATTACCACAGAGCAGAATTCGATTTGAAACATGACTCTTTCAATGATGTTTTACTGTAGTTTTATACTTTACAGCTGCTTTTAGTCTCTTACAAAAAGACAACATTTCTCACATATAATGAATTTATTCTCTAATTCCAGCCCAGCAAGTTATGCATCACCCTCGTCGCATGCAGGTGAAACTCCAGATGATACAAGGAACTTCTGGAACATAAAAACTACGGCACCAGTTCCAAGGACTCATTGGAAGACGGGAAGAACCCAGAAAGGTTATTTGGAAAATTAGCCTAGATAAATATACAAGAGAGGAACGTCTGCCCCCGTTTCTTAGTACTGAAATCACTAGGAGGTTGCAGGTGCAAATGTAGCTAGGCTGCAGCAACAGGCATTTGTCTTTCTTTTATTTCCTCCTGTTGTTCATTTCACACATTCTTTTTTATTACTTTCTCCTTTCCAGAGGCTGGTAACTAAAAAAATTTAACATCTTCCATTGCTTCAGCTACCAAAAACTTTAACAGTGCTTGCAGACAGATGTTCCCCATGTCCCAGTGCCATTTCCTGGGACTCCAGTGGTGCATGTTGCAAATGTTATCAACGTCACTGGAATTTCAGAAACAGCTGAGCTGGTTCTTCCTGAAACAGCTGTTGTATCATCCACTGAATTTAACATGTACAAAATGGTTTGTGTAACTTACTTATTTCTTGAAAGTAGCTTTGGTTTTGCCTCATTAAAGCCTTACTTTTACCCACAGCAAATGTGTTCTTAACCTAGAACCTATGTACTTTACCCTACATCCTTGACCAACAACATGAAAGTGAGAACATCTTTGATCTTGAAACAAGCTTTAGAGTTTCTCTTACTAGAGTTTGTTTTTTAAATAAAATACTCTCTCTTTTTATACAGCTACTATAATACTATTTTCCTGTTAACAATAGCTATGCCCGGTCTTGATAGATAGGAGGTTTCTTACATTTCAGTCTTTGACAGAGTTTAGCACTTTATTTTAAAGCAGGTAAAGATTTAAACATTTCACCTATAGATAAGCAGATAATAAAAGCTGCACTTAAAATTTCAAAGAACTGCCCCCATTAAAATAAACTACCAAATGTTTACTCTAACCAAAGAGAATAATAAAAAATGCACCTAGATTCTGTGGTGATAGAAAATCTTTCAAATCTAACAGTAGTTTACAAATGCACAGAAAACTCCACCAAAAAACTCCCAAGGAAGGAATGAAAAACAATTCTGCAGCTCTGGAGTAAGGCTTTGCAAGAGTATAAGGAGATACTGAAAACACCATCAACATAAGCTAAATATTTGTGGCTGCCAAACACCGTTTAGGTTTTACAAATTACTAGTCAGCCTATTTGACCTGAATTTCCTGGGTTATTTGCAAGTATTTATGCAAACTCTCACTGCATTTTGCAGACAGAAAGAAGAAAAATAGGACAAGAAGATGAGGCAAGTTGGACATCATCATCATTTTAGCAAAACATCATTCCTCTGCCACATTTCTCTGCTGTTTTATCACTACTTTTTGTCAAAGTTTGTGCATTAATATTACTAAGAAGGCCCTAATGCTGACTCTCACTGGATTTTAAGTCAGCTTGCATAATATTTGCTTGCATAGATTGTTTGCAAAACACTGATGCCTCATCTGCCGAATGGTCTATTAGCAAACTCCTTCTGTGATGACGAAAAGGAGCACCTCCCACCTGTGCTGCATCTGAGGGGAGGTGAAGTCAAGTTTTAAACTAGATTTTCTTCCTGTGGGGTGATTGGGGTTTTTTTCCTTTACACATATTTTGTATGTATTTGCCACTTGATTTAGGAGACTGTTTATTTTCCAAAGTTAGAAGGCACATAATTGCTCATTAAATCTAATTACACAGCTTCAAGTTTTAAAGTTCATGCCTACAAAAAGAATGAAACTGGATGCTACTTTCTGCTGATTTCCTACACCTTGAAGAAAGAAAAAAGAAGGAATTTTCATCAAGTGTGCTGAATGATTTCAAGGAAAAAACCCAACTTCAGACCTTTCAAGGCCAGCAGGTGATATTTCAGAAATCAACAAATTCTAAGAACAATCTTTAAAACACAAAGTTTTTGGAGACCTCAGCTCCTGTTATCACAGACAAACTGAATTTACTTCCAAGGTCCCATGTGAAAATTTTTCTTTTTTTCACTGTTCTCTTCAAGAGAGAAGAAGAAAGAAAAAACACAATCTGACTTTCAGATACTGCTTAGCCCTTTCTTTGAAGAAAATGGGAAGAATTCCTTTCCAATTTTATTTAATGTTCTTTATATGGTTGTAAGCCATTGCTGATCAAGTGATAAGTTAATTTTCATAACAGCCTCAGGTAGAACAAACAGCTATATTATTCCCATTTTGTGGATCAAGCACAATAAGCATCAGATAAACAAAAAGTCTTCGTTTTAGATGCAGAATATGAGAATGTAGGTTTACACAATAGTATTGTATTTTCAGTTACAGCACTGTGCATTTTCAAAGCACAGATGCCCATTCTCTACAAGATGCCAGTGCTCAGTATTTCTGTAAATCAGACCCAGATTATTAAGTTAGGCTGCAACAAAATGAATCACAGACAGTTGGTGACTACCTGTGAATCCTTTCCTTGTGTCACAGAAGAGCTTTGTGATAGAGGCTAGTACATAACCAGTTGTCCAGCATTCAGCTGCCTTACATGAGACTTTATCTCACATTCCTTTGCATCATTTCCTTCGCATCCTTTCTGTAAGGTTCATCATCATCTGTAACAATAAATTGGGGGTAATACAGTGAAGATACACCTGTGTGATACAACCTATTCCAACATAACCTTAGCACAACTATTCAAGCAGCTTTGCAACTATGGGTGTTAGCCATTATATCTATGATTCGCATCAGAGTACCCACACCCTACTTCTGGTGGGAAAAGGAAGAGAGACCTCATACTGGCTTGCTGTTATTTTGATATGGAAGGTAGTTCAGTTCTCTAAAGGACACCAGAAATAACAAGTTTGTAAATGAAGTGAATCTTATGATTCTGAAAGTACCATCACAAATTTCAAACATACACTTCAGAATAAAACTTAAAGATCTGAAATATGCCACCAGTCTAAGCAAAAATGACATCAATATAATTATCCATCCTTTAGGGAGATATTATCATTTTAGCTAATTAAGTCAAAATGTCAATGAAGACAAAGGAAATTGAACTTTTTAATGCAAGATTTCCAGAATCTCAGGGGATAACTTCAAATACTCAAATGCAATATTCAGCATGGTTCAGGACAGAACGCTTAATATTCAAAGTAGACAATTTTCCCTGAAAAGCTGGTTTATGTAAAAGACTAATCAAAATATTAATTTCCTGTTTGTAACTCAAATTGAGCCAACATCAATTAAACTACAAAGCCATAAAGTACGTCTAACGGTTAAACACCAATAAAATATTTGATGAGTCAAATTATACTTCCTAATGCCACTGTTCCCGAAATGAATTATGGGGAAAAAAACACCCCAAAAAATCCACCATGTCTTGGATTCAATTCTCAGCTGAAATAATTTCTCTGGCAAGAGAAAGAAGCTGTACAGTTGTCTTATACAGTCTACTGCTATTCAGGAAGAAGACAGACATGCAACACTGCTCTGTCATCTGTCTAGGTGGGAGCTAGAGATAAGTACAAGCTATAGTACTAATCAGCTGAAAAAAGTATTAGAAAATTACTCGTTGAATCTCATATCTGTAGAACTGAGATGTGTGTGTGGGCCTAGTAATTCTAACCCAGAAAACAGAGATGTGAACTACTACATTCTCAAAAGCCATGCTTCACCAACAGCAGTAGATCTACCTATGGAGAACACCACAGTGGGGAAGATTTGCTAGGAGCACTGCAGTTGAACTAATGTATCCTAGTGGTGGGTATTTAGATAACATTCAAGTAGCACCAGAACAATAAGTGAACATTTTCTAGGCTCAGTTTAGCTCTCCAGAATAAAAGGGTTAGAATGCACCTAAACCCACTCTCTATTTTTGACACTAATTAACAACCAAACCCAGAAAAGCCCTTGGAACATACACACTAGAGGGTTAATGTACTACATTTGAGATACTATTAAAATAATGTTAATAAAACCTGATGATATTTATCTATATATTGTAAGAAATATTTTTTGTCAGTATTGGAGGATGTTATAAGAAAGCTTTTCTGCTTTTCATTACTGGTTTGAGGCTTTGCCAGCTCAAGAGTCTGCACCATCTCATTTTTGAACTGGGACTTGGAATGACCACTGGGACCAAGGCCTGCAAAAAGAGCTAATTGCATAATTTATCTATAGAAACCTTTCAGGACACCAAAAAATAATGATAGCATTATATATTAAAATATCAAATTCTATTATCTCAAGTTCACAGCTTTTTAAGGGGAGAATGCTGACACAAGTAACACAAAAACCTGGAGCAATGACCTAAAATTCTAAAACCCCTTGAAGTTTGAATTTCTGGAATAATCAAACTGGAAACCAAAATCAAGTTATTGTCCTGGTCTTCTTAAGCAAACACTTTGTACAGGTCTTGAAAATCAGCTTTTACTCTCACTACATTTAAAAAAAAAAAAAAGAAAAGAAAAAAGAAATACAACACCTGATTATCTAACTAAGAAATTCCCTTATGTTCCTGATTATGGCAACTCTGTGCCACAGGGCAAGCATGGATTAGTTCAGCACGAGGTAATTCCACAGTCATAATGGCTAAAGAGCACACAACAGAGACACCCATGGGAATTTACTGGTTCAGGTTTGTCTAAGCTAAGAGGTTATTGGCTTGTATTTCATTACAGCAGACAGTTATGCCAGAGAATATCTTTATGGAGAATTTGTGTTGATGGTTTTCCCAAGCTGATCATGAAGAAGAGGTCAAATTATTCTCCTTCAACATTTATACTACATTTGTCACCATCCAATCTTGGCTCAAATACAAATATGAGGCTGTTCTTTAGTGCAATCTCCAGGAGCAAGAAAAGCTCTCTGTTTCTTTTGCATGAGTCTGGAAATGAGAAAGGAAGTTTTCTCAGAGGATGTAGGTCATAACTATGTCCCCTACCATCTGGTCCTTGAAACTCAGTAAAGGAGGCTGAATATATTGCATTCCAGCAATCTCCATTGACAGAGAATCCCTCAAGGATTGTAACTAACTGGTGAAGTTTAGAACAACCTCCAAACTTCTCTAAGCACCACTAGAACTACAGAAGTCTTACATTGACTGGCTCAGCAGGAAACTGTAACCATCTCCTTCATCTGCTTCCTCTTTTTCTAAGCTAATCTGTATGTATTTGCATTCAGAAACCATTCATACCTGAAACTTGACTATTTTTTCATGTAATCCTCTTAATCAGCGACAGAGCATTTATATATTTAATTCTAGACTACATTTGATGGTGGTTAATACTTTAATTAGCTATTTACACATGGTAAAAATTACAGAAGTAATTAAGGATATTCAGATTAATTAAAAGCATTAGGCAGTATTAAATGTGAGAGAACAGATTTTAATTAAATCTTTCAAGTATTTTTTATAATCTTTTCTGTTGAGAAATAAACTATAGTAACATAATTATATCTGAATCAGCTAGCTTTGCACTATCATCACTATAATGTTAAAAAAAAGGCAAAAGCAGCATACGAACTTATTGCTTATCATTATTTACTGTTTATTAAAAATCCTATCCATACAGATTCATGTTCTTTTCTCCACATCTATTTCGTTTACCAGTACTGATACAGAATAAACCAACTGGTTTACTACCATTGAAACGCTGTCTTAGCCTCATTTTGCAATATTTATACTTTTCTAAAACATTTGAGAGAAATACCTATTTGTTTGTCTGAAAAATGCTATTCAGACAAGGATCCTTCCTTTAAAACTGAGCATAATCCAGAAGACTGTAGATACTCTGTAGATCACTGTTCAGATGCAATTTTGGCAAATCATGCCATCAGGAATGTGTTACTGTGTGTACGGGTCCCAAGCTTCTATCTGTGAATGGGGCAGCACCAAGATATCCCGTGCAGCAACTGCACTTTGCCAGCTGCTCTCTGGAGAATCTGTAGCATGGTGGCTCTGCAGCTGAGCACAGAGCCATCAAGGCTGCCAGCTTTCCCCTGCATTGAATCATTGCTCATGGGCTGAGAAGAATCACATGAAGCCCATGAAAATGTTGAGATGAAATATCAGTTTTGTGGTTATCTACACATATGGTGTCCCAAAGCATGAAACTTGCTAATAACAGGGGACTGAAGTATCTGGATAACAAAAATTAAAAACCAACAGTCAAAGACTTGGATCCCAGAATAAGAAAAGCAAGAGACTTGTAGATACCAGAAATCTTGGCATCGTGGTTGGCAAACACCACCTCCACTAATATAATATTCCTGATGTTTCCTTCGTTAAATTACCAGGACATGGTCTATAATATTACAAAGCAAGCATTACAAGGTCATTTAGGTCAAGCAGTTTAGGAAGTTGGAGCATACAGAGAAGGTAACGGTGCAACTATTTACAGTCAGACTATAAGATGCGTGCTGTTAAATCATGTAACTTTCAAAATATCACGATGAAAGCTAAAAAAACTTTTAGATTCAGTGTTCCTGCTGTACATATGCAAGTCAGAGTAAGATATTTAAGTTCTTTTACTCACAAATGAATCATCCACATGAATGCTGGTGCTGTTTGTTCCATTCCCATATGTTCCAGAATACTATTTTGTCCTACTTTTGTGTGTATACAAAATTAGAATTGTAAGTTGAATCAATTTTAATCTTTAAATTGGTTTTATTTACAACCTTTAAAGTTCCTTGATTATTTCTAGTAACATTTGCATCAGTGTTTGCTTAAATTATTCATGACATTTCAGTTATATCATTGGGTTCTTCAAAGTAAAACTCAAAGTAACTTTTCTTTCCTGAGAACAAAGATATACTTTCCTTGCTCTCAAGCAGAAATTCATAGGAAGATGAAAGAAATGCCAAGAATTGTTAATAAACAAATTTGTGGAGTAAATTATAAACAAAAATATGAAAATATTCCCAGTAGAAATAGAAAACGATCTCTAAAAATGCCTCCAAACACAAATTGAACCTATCCAATTAGGATGTTTGATATATCTAGGTCAGGACTCAAGAAATTTTTTGCAGCCTAAGAAGCATCTGTATTACATGCCCTCCCTGTGTGGGACACACAACTGAAGAAAGTATTGCTAAGAGCCAGACCCAGAGAAGCAAAGAACCACTTGGAGACCCACTGCGTGCTGCAGAGTAGCTGGGGGTGTCAGATGCAGCCTGTACCCAACACATGAACAGAAGTTCCTTTCAGCTGTGGCACTGCACATGTCCACCCTTGCCTTGGGGCTCAGAGCTGAGAAGTCAGGGGGCTCAACAAAGCAGGAGATGGGGCAAATACAGGGAAGGCAACCTCTTTCATCTTTCTGCTGTCTTCCTCCCCCTTATGCCAGATAGATATATACTTCTCCTTCAATATAGTCAAGGCAAGCCAAACTACATAAATGAACATAACAGCAACATTTCTATGTATTTTTGCTTTTTTAAAGATGAGAAATTGGAATTGCAATTATTCACCCTTAAACTGCTAGAAAACATAAAGCAGGTTTCAGAACCATGTGGATTTCATCCACCATGTTCTTATTCTTATGTTCTGATACTAAGACTAACCTATTTGTAGATCACAATGCAAGAGCAGGACGTTATGCAACTTCTGATTCAAAGCCTGCCTACAAGAAAACTGAAGAGCAACTTTTTACATGGGCAGGGACTGATAAGACAAGGGGGAATAGCCTTAAACTGAAGGAGGGGAGATTTAGATTAGATACTAGGAAGAAATTCTTCACTGTGAGGGTGGTGAGGCCCCGGCACAGGCTGCCCAGAGAAGCTGTGGCTGCCCCTGGATCCCTGGCAGTGTTCAAGGCCAGGTTGGATGGGGCTTTGGGCAGCCTGGACTAGTGAAGGGTGTCCCTGCCCATGTCATGGGGGTGGAAACATTTCATAGGACTGAGATGAATATTCCTCAAGATATTCAAATGCAAGAAAAGTACAGACTTTTTAATAGTAATTTAGCTTCCTCAAAAGGTTTCCTCAAGTGCATGACTAAACTTATGTTTTCAAAATACATTTATGATTTCACACCAACTCCTATGAGATGTGAACTTTCATATGGCTTTGAATCACAACCAAGTGGAATCGTGTAGAAGGCTACCAATATTTGCCTGAACCACCACCTTGTGACAATAGCAGTTGATCCCAGTAGCACAAGTGGTAAAGAAGTCAGAACCACTTACCAAAATAGGTGGTTTCTTACTCCATGAGAAGATAGAAAAATATGGTGCAGAAAAAGTTTGGACTGAGCAGTCTTGCTTGAAGACTGATCTCATTGAAAGCTAGAAAAAAGGCAATTCTAACCTATATTTCCCTTTTTGCTTTTTCACTAGAAAACAAGCAGCAGCAGATTAAAATTAAATTTCTGATTTTAAAAAAATAAATTTGATTGCTTTCAGGGTGCCTTATTTTCTCCCATATTGGGTCACCCTAAGAGGTAATGTCTCAAACACAGGAGATCAGAAGTGAAGGATAAACCAAGGGACTGACTGGTGGCATGAGATGGACACCAGCCATATAAGGACACTACAGACAGGAGAGATGCTAACTACAGCTCTGACAAAAGGCCCCATCTGTGCCATATCTAAAACAAAGACTTTAGCAATTCTGCAAGAGGAGAGTTTAATGAAAGAGAAGGCAAGACAGATAAATGATTACAATAATATTTTCCAAGGGAAGAGAAGAATCATCATGGAGAGAATATTCTTTTTAGTGATATTTCCATTAGCCAAAGTGTGAATGATGTTGCCATCATTTGCCACATTGACAAGAGTGGGTGTAAGCCTTAGAAATAAAAATCACATTTTAAAATCTACAAATATTTACTTTCTTTATGGCAATGGAAACAAGGACGGGATGCAGTGAAAACGTATGTTCAGTTGTTAAAACTGTTCAGACTTATAGATATTGAATCTTGGCAGGTGTACATAGATATCTTAGAAAATAACTATTATTGTACGCTAAAGATCTTGAAGAAATGGTCTGAAAAAAGAGAGACATCTGCTAGGCATTATCTGAATAGAAATAAATGACTAATGATGTAAAGCTAAGGCAACAGATGGTCTGCATTTCACAAGCGAGTCTGCAAAGTGGAATATGCTCAAGCAGTTCTTCAGGCCTAGATTGGTAGAATGGCACAGTAGGAAGATATGTGCATTTGCTTCAAATGTTTTGGTAATATTTTCTTTATAAATCTCTTGCATTTTCTTATAGTAGTGTCTGTCATCCTAACACTTTTATTTGATCCCAATATAATTAGAAGATGCCAAAGAAATATCAAAAGGCTACAGTATACCCGAAGGGAAAAGGTGAGAAGGGGAATAAATTTAGTTCTTAAACTATATATCATGGGAGTGAAAATGTCTGATATAGACAAACTAGCAAATCAGAAATGTGTAAAGTGGGAAAAATAAGGTTTGGAATTGAAAATGTAGAGTGGGAGAATTTTAAAAAGCAATATATTAACATTTCTTTCTTCAGATGCCATTCAAGGATACTGTTCCAATCTTAAAGATCAGTAAATTAAAATTTACTTGAATAAGCATGCTCTTGGAGCTACATTAGAGACTTACTCACAAGGTGACACATAACTTCAGAGATGAAAACTGCCAACCTAGTTAAATTTTATTAAGGCAGTCACATTCTTTAGATACGATCACACTGCAAGCATTGCCAATTAAAATTATATCATTTGACCTTCATCAGGAAAAAAAAAACCCCTTCATCTAGCTAAAAAAAATAAATTAAAAATCACTAAGATATCTACACACAAGGAAGACAAAGGTCTATTTCTACTTCATAGTTCAAATAGCCATTATTCTTTGCAGCCTTCAAGATCTTGAACCAAAATTTACAAAGTCAGGAAGGTCTCCTAAAGCAATTGATGAGAAGGGAAGCACTACCTTATCTAAAAATCAAGATTTTCTCACAGCCTGTAAATATGTTAGAGTTGAGGTTCAATTTTCACTGACAAGAAGTTAAATTTATCCACGTTATTATTTGGGATACCACATTTATTTTCCAGCTTTTGCTGGAAAATCATGTTTGCAAATAGTTCTGTATGGCAACTGCTAGAGCAGGCCCCAAGAAATCAACATTTGATTTCAGATCTCTTGTTGCTCAACTCTGTCTTTTTTGTGAAAAAGATAAGAGACTTACAAGAGAAAATTCTGCAAATGCTTAGTTGTGATAATGTTAGATGTAAAGCTAAATAACGGAAACTTCTTATGACAAAGAGCTACATTAAGTGGAATATTATTCTGGAAACATGCAGTGCTGACTGTTAGCAGTTTCTTTGTACGTGGGTAGACAGAGACCTCAGAGTTGCTCATACTGAATAAGCTTTAGTGACATGTATTGGTTGACCAGTTGTGGGGTTTTTTCACTGTAATGTTTTAGTACCTATCTTCTTTCTGCTGCCCTAAAAGGACTTTATTATAAAGCTGAGAAACCATTTCATTTCTTGTCAACATAAATATTGACAAAATCAGCAAAATAAAAGCTTCGGGTTTTCAGACATACCAATTTGACTCTAGTTGCACTGTATTAGGTACTGTATGAACATATATATTAAGATGCATCTTCTATTCATATATTCACAAAACTCAGTAGTCATTTGACACAATCTGTATTAATAACATGAGTATTTCAGCTATTTTTAAGCATGTTTCTTAGAGAAAAAGTAGAGTACTGAACAACAGCAGCAAATGACCTTTGTTATGCACATTTACGCATTTCTATAATGCTAGCTGTCAATTCAGGAAAGCTGATTTTGCATCAGAAGCATTCCCCAACAGTTCTGTGTAAAACAATCTCTTGGTCCTCCACTACACCCTTTTTTCCACTTATACACACACATCAATAGAACACAGCAGTGAGCAAGTTAATGGTCATTTTTCTGAAATAGGAAAGAAGAAAAAAAAGTTTAAAAAGACTTCTTTTCTCTCCATCTCACAATTCATGTTCTTGGCTTTACAAGCCTGGCACTCTGCTTATGACAACACATGATGCAGCTGTACATAGCAGTCCTTGTTATCAGGACAGGTCCATGTCAGTCCTGCTTAATAAAACAAGAATTCTAGTTACTGTCTCTCCACTTTGCACATTTTCCTCCTCCCCGGAGAGCTCTTAGGTGTGATCCTTTCTTCACCTGGAATCATTCCAGAACAGTCGCCCACCATTTGTTCAGTGTCTGGTTTTGAGCCAGCCCCAAGGTGGTTAGGTGGTAGGACTAAGAAGTACCACCAAGCTCCAGTAATTCCACTCTAATTAATTAGGGACTTTGGGGCACAAAAGGGATGCTTTACTTTTAACATTTTTATTGAAACATCTGCCCTATCCCTTAGTTGTCTTATAGGAAATCCTGTACTAACTGTACCCTTTCAGCTGCCAGAACTGACATTTCAGCTTCTCCTCTACTCTGCAAAGTGAATATCTCATTAGGGACTGTTAAGGGTCTGTTCACGTGCTGTGGTTTTGAGGGATTTTTTACTGTACTTTCTGTGATAAAAACAGTGCTAAGGCACATGAAGTTATGATTCAAATAAGGGTATTCATGGAAATTTCCAGAACCCTTAAAAAAGGAGTTAGTGAAATGCTTGTGAAAGCAGCTTGTGAATATGGGAAAAAGTGAGATTAAAAAAACCCATCCAGAAACCAAACAAACCAAATAAAGCAAGGGTGAGTGAATGATAAATGATGAAGTTTTAGGATGCAGCTTCCCAGGTCATGGTAGCCTATGCTATGCACATTTATCCTTCAGGTAATAAATAACTATGGCCTCATTGATTTACTGTCACAGAAGCATTATCTTTGACCACGTGATAAAATACAGATGAGAAAAATCTTTTTCCAGAAAGACAATGTAAACCTATACCTAAAGTTTCTGAAAGTCCTCTGGAAACCCTGAAGTGCTGTTGTTATGCCCTTACCTGCTCACAAACTATAAAGAGAGAAGTATATTGCACTAAAGGTGATTGTTTATGTTTTTTAAATCCTCATTGTAGACTAAAAGTAGAAACAGGAGGAAAACCTGCATAGTCGTTGTTGCCTTTGAAGTGGAAATGCAACCACAAAACTCTCTAAAGCCCCATTTAGTACTCCAAAGCCTGATGTGAAACAGTCATTGCTGCCATCCCTACAGCTTCCTCAGCCACTTCTTTCACTCTACTGTCAGAAGCCTTTTGTTCAAAGGCTCTATCCAAATAAAGAACTTCTCTGTTGGTCTGGACAAAGGTCTCTCTCAGTCCCTAGTAGGATTCACTTTAGATGCCAATAGGGTTTTTCCTGCACCTGGAAGGTTTTATCCCTGCTGCCTCTTGCTTTTATCTCCTCAACAACAGCAGCTTCCCCAAACAGAAGGGGCAGGCCACTGATATGATTTTGTTCTCTTCAAAATATTCATAATATGAGGGAAATTCTTGGGTACTGATAACTCCTTAAAATTCATGTCTAAAAGCCTATGTTCTGCTTCTGTTCCCACAAAGAACAGACTTGCCATGGCTACAAGGGCAGAAAGCCCTGACAGGTTCTGCTTCTGTTCCCACAAGGAACAGACTCGCCAAGGCTACAAGGGTAGAAAGCCCTGATAGGTTCTCACTCATTCTCTAGAGAGTACTACTCAGTTTCTAAAGACTACATTTCCAGAAGCGTTGTTTCTTAACCTGTGACATTTAGCTTTAAATGATTACGTCAAAAGAATTTGGGCCTTTCTGTTGGTATTAACTGTACTTCTATATCTTTGGGAGCAATTGGATAACTTGCACCAGATCCACTAATACGATACTTTCCTGGACCAAACACATCTTCCACAAGCCACCTTATTGTGGCAAAGTATTAATGAAGAAATTTTCTACTTATAAAATATAAATGTTATTTTATTTTGAAAAAAACAAACACAACAACCCACCCAACCAAACAGCCCTTGCCTAACAAGAAATGAAAACCAAACAGCATTAATAACTTGGGTGGTGGTTCGTTGCTGTCTGTTCTTGCCATAATACAATCCAGTAAATGAAAATCTGGTAGAAAAAACAAAGCAACATGCCTTAGAAACACTCATTCTTACAAACAGCTACAGCTTAGAAATGACAGCACCCCTATTAACGACCTATCTGTTTAATCCCGTGACTTTCTCTATGCTCACCATTTGATAAAGTTTGACAACGCAGAATTCAGCTACAAAACTGCATATAATGAGTAGGCTGTAACACTGCGCTATCTTCCTTGAGGCTAATCACTTTATAATGAGTTTAGTGAAAAGTACCTATGCAATAAGTTGTAGCTGACAGCAGCCCAAGGGAACCTCTAAGTGCTAAAAATTAGCTGCTGAGGGATGTTGAATCTCATCTTTTTGAAGACAGAAGAGAGGTTTCTTTCTAAAATACATGCAGTTTAAAGGAGACATAAAGCAAACAGGATAAAAGAAATATGTTTTGCTATGGGCTTTATCCTGGTTTTTTTCTTTCAATCTTATGAGGTAACAAATACTTTAAAAAAAGAGTAAGATTAGCCATCCTGCTAGAGATCCAATTATACTAATTTGTGACACTATCCTACTATTGATTCAAAAAAACCTGTTTTGAATCAATTTGCCTTGGTGAGCTACACAGCCTAAGTGAAGACCTATACTCCCTTCTCAGAGGGCAAAACCAGGCCAAAATTCCTTCCTACTAAGAAAGCCTTTTTAAAAAAAAAAAAAAAAAAACCCAAAAAAAATCAGCAGAAAAGCTCTCTATATTGTTTATCCTGCCAATACATTGGTCAGGAACCAGGGCAATTTGTTTCTATCATTACATCACATATTACACAAATTTAGCTTATCTGGAAAAACTGTGGTTCTAGAAATAAACACTTTAATATTACAGAGCATAAATCCAGGGAGAAGTTTAGACCTTTAGAATCCAGGGCTATGAATCACAAGGGAAAAAAATTCTGAAATAATCAACTGTTAACACATACAGATGCAAAAATCTCTGAATTACAAATCCACAAATTCTTACATGAAAATGTTGGTTTTGCTATTACCATCATTGCAGCAATGGACATTACAGCTACCTTTGCCAATATCTTTTCAGGAGGACATGCTAGTTCTTTACAACAGCTACTAGGGAAACATACCGAGCTTACAATACGTGTTCTAGAAGTTTGACAAATATATTTTAAGGATATTAAATAAATCACTTTACAAACATCATTTAATGGAAAAAGCCATAGGAAAACTTATTAATTGCCTGTTAGAGCACTTAGATGTGTATGTAATTCCATCCTGGCCTTCATGGAGCAAATGCATTCATGAGCTACGCGAGATTAGCATTTCCTAATCTATTAGCTGTATGCATAACATCTGTTAATCAAATCTACTTAAAAAATATCAGAGTTAGGTATTTGTGCTTTTGGGGGTAAATTGAAATATATAATTTGACAGAATCAGAAAGCCAGCTTACATGGGTACTGACAAATACAGAGAATACAACATAAATCTAGAAAACAATGTAACTGCA
>VZTU01019315.1:0-25151 GCA_013400835.1 Zapornia atra | reverse complement strand
CTGTGAGGAAGTTTTTGCTAATAGCCAATCTAAACCTTTCCTGGATTAACTTGACACCATTTCCTTGTGTCCTATCACATGTCACTGGGGAGAAAAGATTAGCCCCCACCTCTCCACAACCTCATTTCAGGTACTTTTAGGGAGCAATTAGGTTTCCCCTCAGCATCCTTTCCTCCAGACTAAATAACCCCAGTTCTCTCAGTCGCTTCTCATATATCTATCCTCCAGTCCCCTCATCAACCTTATCATCCTTCTCTGCACATACTCCAGCACCTCAACGTCTTTGCTGTAGTGAGGGGCCCAAAACAAAGCAGTACTCACACAAAATAAGTTATTTACACTGTGGTGTTCAACAGGTTACAAAGAAGCCTTTAAACTTGTAGCTTTTCTCAGGATTTTATACTATTAACTGAAGAGCAGGGAAGATGTCCTTAGGAATGGCAACAGAGACAATTCTGTTTCATGACTTTACTTTCCAGGTGCATAGAACTGGGGTCCTGAGTCCTCAAGTCACTAACTAGTCCTAGTCTTCCTGCTCTCTAATCCTGGCACCCAAATGTCCTGAGTATTGTACTGTTGATGGTACTTTGGGTTGTTTTTAAATACCTTCCCCTTTCTGTGTTTTGCAGGGGAAAGTTCAGGTGTGGCGGTCTCGGTGCTCCTCTCTCCCAGGCATGAAACTTCATCACTTCATTTTTGCTGCACGAAGCAACTGTACTTCACTGTCCCATTGAATTAGGTGCTGACATTTACCAGGTACTGATCTGTCAAAATGAGAATGCTATGCATCCTTAATATACTTTAAATTAACAAATCGTTTGACCTGTTATCTGGGATTTTTCTCTCTTCCTTTGGAAGAAGTGAAAGGTGAAGAATGACACTGATGAGGATTACACCTGTTATGGTATAGTCTTGTCATAAGCATGCATATCAACCTTTCACACAGGTTTTTTTTTCTTTTTAAATAAACAGCCACCTCAAAAGTAAACCAATCCATTTGCTGCTCTGCTTAACTTTTTAGGTTAAGAAGTGATTAAGACTGCTATGCCTGCTGTAGTCCTCAAGGTAGCTAATGGCAAGCAAGAATTGCTGTCTAAATACCAAGTCAAAAATGAACTGGAGGTTAACAAAATTCTTATGAAAAAGCCTTTGACCATCAGTAGCTAACAAAACACCTCATGAGTGTTTCCTTAAGTGACCTGGCACAGTGAGTTCTTCTGACTGATTTCCCATCATTTCCACCAGCACACAGCATCTCCTGGGTGTTTAAATATATGAAAACAAGTTAAAGCCTGGCATGTAACAGCTGAAGCTATGTGTATTTCCAGTGCTTTTGGGATGTAGTCAGTATGCATGAGACTCAGCACAGATCCATCCATTTGCTGGAACATACACTCCTGAGCTTGGCCTCTAAGTCATGCTCTGTGTAAGTTACTGACAGTGTGCTGGCTCAATGGCTGGGTTATAAGGAAGGTAGAAGGTGTGACAGTATATGAAGCCCTAACCCATTTAGTGATTTTCTTCCAGAGAAAGTTATACTGTCAAGCATGTACAGTAGATGAGCTCCGTACAATGGGGGAACATCTCCATTTGCATCTTTTGTGGCTTCAGTTAAAAATAAAGATGTTTAAACATATATATATATATATATATATATAATAACTTTAAATGTATTTTAATTTTATATCTTGGAGCTGCCTTGCAGTCATCTGTGTGCTATGCACTGTCCTTGGCACAATAGATCACCTTGACTGTTACTGGATGCACAGTAGGCTGTAACAGTAGGCTCCAAAATGTGCTATGAGGCTTTGGGGTTGAATTATGGACAGGGAAGAGACATTGTGAAGAGGCTAAGAGAAAGCAGGGAGTTCTGGTTTTAATTTGTTTTTCAGACTGACTAATAGTGGATAATTCTGTTCAGATAGTGTGACATGAGCAGCTTGGTGTAATACTTTATGTATGGTATGACTGTGCAAAATACCTAGTGGTGAAGGGGGAAAACTTTTCTAATTTTTCTCTTGGTAAGCAAGTAAAACATCCAAGCTCTCTAGGACAGAAAATGCTACATTTGTCTTCTGCCTCCTGATAGCCCTCTTTCTGGCTATGCGGTTTTCTTAATGGACTCACATATCTAATCCTTTAAACTGAGAGGACTGCAGCATTAGTGGCTAACAAGGAGATAAGGCTTTGCATGTGCTAGTGAAGGCCTTAAGAATAACCTGGAAGGCAGCTGTAAAATGCTCAGATTATTGTGACTCTAGTAAAAGTATGAGAAGTCTGTAAAGATGGGAAAGGATAAAAATAAGTGAAAGTGTTTTTCAAAATAGAGCAAGATTTCAGCTAACTTCTGTTCCCTTTACCATATATGTGCATGCAGCACATAGATCTTTGGGGTTTTTTTTTTTTTTAGTTTTTTTGGGTTTTTTAATACTAACACAAAATAAAGGTGCTCCCAGCTAGAAGAGTGTATTCTGTTGTTTAATCAGTACTGTTCTTTGTGGGTCATCTTTGTAATAAACAGCAGTGACAAATTTTCAGTTTCCAAGTAGGATTTATTTAAGCAAGCAATCAAGCAGGGAAAACAGTGCTGGGCGGCCCGGGAGACCCTTGCTCCCTCCAAAGGCACATGCCTCACCTCACCAGAGTCCCCTTTTTATAGTCCAATAGTTCTGGGTACACGGAGCACCTCCTGGTATGCTCCTGCAGCTGCACATGCTATTATCAGGGGTCGTCTTGAGCCTTCTGGTGGTCATGAGGATGAAAGTCAGTCTTCCTCTGCATTGTGAAATGTGGCCTAGATAAGCACGTGTCCTTATCTGAGCAACTTCAGTTGCTGCTATTGTTCGTTTATAAGAAAGTAGTGACAGTCACCAGCTCAGCAGGACCCCAAAGTTGGAGCATTCCAATCACTAAGTCACAGTTGTTGAGACAATAGTTGTTCCGCTGGTTTGTTGCACATTTACAGATTTTGCCGGTTTTGAGAACAATTTCTCACAAACCCACCCATTACAATCTTATAACCAAACCAGTTAAGCTATTAATTAAAACATCTCTGATCTAGAAGTGGTAGAAAAAGTTATATAGTGGTAAGCTGTTTTGAAATCCTGAGTTATTTGGAAAAGTGATGCAATTCAAAATGAATTAGTTCTGCATCTGAACACCACTATAAGAATAAGTTTGCATGCTGTAGAGTTTATATACACAATTAATCATTGCAGAGGATTCACAGGTACTTTTTCCTAAGTTTTTAAGTTACTTAATTTATAAAGCAGCATGGATAAATTAAAAAAAGATAAGAAAGTTCCTGGGGAAGCATACATTTCATTTTGGAACTGTTAGCATTCAAAGGTACATGGGGAGCTGTAATACAAGAAATGTCTTTTTGGGTGTAGAGGAAAGGAAGGAAAATAAATTCAGGGTGATGCCTGCTTTTTTATTTTGCTTTACATACATTTCTTTTAAGATACTGAAGTATGCAGCTATGGTTTGGAGAGCAAAGGATTTGTCCACGGAGCTTCGTAGGATGACAGAATGTGTAAGGTTGGAAGGGACCTTTAGAGGTCATCTAGTCCAACTCCCCTGCAGTAAGCAGGGACATCTTCACTAGATAGGTTGCTCAGAGACCCGTCAAGCCTGACCTTGAGTATCTCCAGGGATGGGGCCTCCACTACCTCTCTGGGCAACCTGTTCCAGTGATCTATCACCCTCATAAGTGAAGAACTTCTTCCTCGCGTCTAATTTAAACCTAACATGCTCTAGTTTAAAACCATTGCCCCTCATCCTAACTTGTATTTGCTTTTTTAAACATTCAGTATCTGAAAGCAAATGGTTTATAAGCAGCCTATCAAGATACCTGGGAGAGAACAGGAAGCTGTTTCTGGGAGTGGAAAGTGTTTTTTTCTTTAGGCATCCTAAACTTTGAAATCTGCTTGCAAACTTTTCATGCTAATTGTGTTCAGATTCTATGAAATTAAAATGTAGTGGCTGTAGTAGCTTTGAAAGACAGAACTCACAATTGTTGAGAGCTGCAGCGCTTAGAAGTTCAAAGCTGAAGACAAGACAGAGAAGTAGTAGTGATGTATAAGTGTAAATTTGACTACCTGTGTATCACCTAATTATTTTCTGAGTTTTGTTCAAGTAAAGGCTGCATTACGCTCTGCCTGCTCATGCAATATACATAACAATATGTAAAAGTACATTGCTAAAATGCTCAAAATTTGTGAGGGTGGGTAGGGAAACAAACTTGGTGTGCTGATTTTTTTTACTTCAAAGTTGTATATGCTTTCCTCTTGTTTGCATTTAATATGGGCAGGAAACACTTTTCTTGTAGACGTTAATGAAATACTTAAACTAAACTTCTCAAGATGTGTTTTCAGTTTGAGGTGTCTTTTGTCATGTGGTATTTGGTAACTACCTCATCAGCTCAAGATTATAAAGAGCTCCCACTTGGGTACATTCCTGAAGCTCCTGTGAAAGGACTGGAGAAAACACATAAATAAATCAGAAAGACAAGAGCATTGGGTCCTCTCTCAGTAGGAAATAGTACCTCTAGGTAGGAGAGGGTGGGTTTGGATTTTTTACAGTGAGCAGCAACCTGTGTATTCACAAGGAAAATAGGAACTACTTATTTGGCCCTGAAGTAAACTTGAGAAAACAATACTTCTCTGGAGGTGCAAAGTTATACAGAACCAAGAGAAGGAAGGTTTTACACTGTGTTAGTATGGATATATGACTACTTGTACACAAATACAAACTCAATGCTTCTGAGTTTGAGATGGTCAGAAGAGTCTTCCAGATACTTGGTTTTGTTAAATAAATGCATGCTATAGTACTGAACCACTTAAAGCTTCGTGCGAATACTTAAAATTCAGTTAGTGGAAGAAAAAGCCCCCAGAAGGCAGCCCTTGTCTATGGGGTTTTCTGAAGTATTTAGCCAACAAGATCTCTCTGCAGTTTTGAGGAAACTGCTAAACAAATAATCTTTTGATTTTAAATTACTTCTCTCAACTTACAGTATTATCAAGGATGGGAATAAGTAAACAGAGTACAAGTACTCAGTGCTCACACAACCAAAAGCACTTCTGCTTCTACAGAACTGACTTTGGGATGTTCTAGTCAAGCAGTGCATTCAGAGTCACCTCTGTCCTTTTGATCAAGCTATGGTCAAGCAATAACACTGTTCATATTTCATATGCTATTCTGAAACTACAATATAATGTCTAAACAAAAGCAGGTACCATAAAAGTGTTTGTCAGCTTTTCTTGTATTAAAATTTTAATAGAAAAAGGATAGTCAGCTGATCAGAAAAATCTGTCTCTGCAGTTTCATGTTTGAATAGTCACTTTGAGCATGCTGTTCTAGTGATATATGAAGTTATGAAAAGACATTTGTTCCTAAGGCCTTGAAATATTTGTGCCCTGTAATCACTGACATGATCCATCTATTTCTTCATGTATTCAGTCAGAGCCCTTTTAGCAATCTGTAACTGTAAAATGGCTGCAAGACTGTGATGTTTCAGCGGTTTTCCTTGTGGCTTTTTTCCCTTTCATTTCCTTCCTTTACTTTTAATTTCTTCCAGTATTACAGAGTAACAGGTGTGGAATTGATCCTCTGAGAATGGAGATTTGTTTTCATTTAAGTACCTAGGGAAGGCCATGCCACCCATAAAGCCTTAGCCAATGGAAGAAAATTGTTGTTCCCAATTACGTAAGTGAATGTCTAAATATTAGACTAAAGCAGATTTCTCTTTTGGATCTGAGAGATCCAATCCTCAACTTGATGGAGGTAAATGTAACCACTTGATAATAATCCACTGGTAGTACTTAGTTTTTAAAACACCTTTCATTTTGAGTTTGGGTGCTTGCTTTCTTTAGCTAGGATTTGACACATCTTGCTATGTCCTTATTTGAATTACTGAAGAGCTCCTAACATATCTCTCTGTAAACATTGTTTTCTACTCCACATCTTTGGCAGTAAGCTTTCTTTAGAATCATAGAATACACTGAGTTGGAAGGGACCCATAAGGATCATCAAGTCCAACTCCACACAGCATCCTCCCTTCAAGGACTTAACCCACCCCAAGCAAGACCAGAATCAGAAAAAGATCTCACTGCAGGGTAGTTTCTCACCCACTACTCCAATAAAGCAACCCATCTTTTCCTCAGCAACTTAACCAAACCCATTTTGATGTTCCTCAAGGAGTAACTTGACCTTTCCCATCTCTCTTCCTGGGGCATCATGCCTCTGTGCAGGCTGCTCTGACTCCAGCAAGAGCTTTTTCTGCCTGTTCTATCCCAAGGAGAAACAGTGTCTGCTGAGAAGGGGATGATGACTGAGTACAAAAAGCAGATGCTCTCATTTCAAGCTCACATAGATACAAAGTGCTTTTATTTTTTTAAGACCTTTTCGAACACAGGGTGGAGTACTGCCAGAAAAGCTGAGCAAGGGCAGTTGCTTCACTTGCTTTGATCTCTGTCTAGGGTTTTAAGTGCATAACCTTGAAATGGGTGGTCTGGGTACTTACTAGTTACACAGCTAGGACGATGTCACAGACAGACTTTCTTTCTGTGACAGAAAGTCACAATAACCTTCAGCTTTATCAGTGTTAGAAATGTTTATGATTAATTACTACCAGCATTTTGGGAACACACACAGTTCTCTATTGGTATGAATGCACACTTGAAACATTATCAAGTGAAATAGTAGGAAGGACTTCACCTTGCCTTCTCCAGGCCAGTTATAATAACTCATAAGAGTTTTGAATATCCTTGGGATATTCAAACTAGCATGTTCTTACTATGCTTCAGGTCTTAACAACAGGTTAACAACAAGCTTCAGGTTAACAACAAGTTGTTTCAAGAAAACAACTTGGAGGTCTGCATCAACGCTAAACATTCATGGGTAGCATGGCATGTGGGAGAATATGGGCAGGTATCTAGAGAACTTGTCACCTCCAGTGGTTTGGAACTTCATTATTGAACATTACAGGACCCTAATGAAGTGATAGAATATTTGGAAGAAAAATAATGCTGTGGCTTTTTGAAGAAGGCACAACATACCACACAGTGCTGGGCTCTGGCCTGTTATCTTCCAAACATTGCTTGATATTGTGCAGCATCTTTGGAACCAGGACACTGGCTGAGTCTCACTGCTGCTGAGCTTTATTCCTGTCACACACTTCACAAAAATCTGGCGTTTTCCCAGTCTGGAGCTTTAAAAAAGCTGCCATTGCTTTCAGGTGTTATGTGGCTGATGCTGTTCTTGGGCCAGTCCAGCAGCATGTCACAGGAACAAGCTTCTGGGTCCCATTTGGTTACAATAAACTTTGGAAGCAGACATGTCTGTTGTTCTGTATCACATTTGGTTGTACAGTGCCTAGGGATGCAATTATAACTAAATAAGTACCTACTTACATATGTAATCAGGTCAAATACTGTTTTTGAGAATCTGAGAACACATAGATCTCTTTTTTTTAAAAGAGAATAAAATAAAGTAGAAGACATTAAGGATTTGTGCTTGGCATAAGGACAGAAACATTGGATTACAGCAGACACAGATTTAAGAATAAAATACTGGTAGATACAATATTAAGACTACCCCTCACACCTCCCACCCCCCTGCCCCATAACCCACACCAAACATTTAGGGTGGAAGAGATGAAAAATCATGCACAACACCCAGTCTGCCCACAGCAAAAGCTCCGTTTACTTCCAACACTCTCTAAGAAATAGAAAACTTCTCACATGGAATATTGAAAACCTCCCAGGACAGGAAGAAGTAAGTTTCTCTCTGAAAATACGTAATGCTTCTTAGTAAGCTGAGCACTAAACTATGGTTCTTACCAGCAGATGAACAAAGCTTATACCTCCTTATCAGCTATTAAAGGAAAAGCTGTATGTGATAAGTTATAGTCCAAGTTTAATTGCTTTGTCAGCTTGTTAAGAGTGAATGGAGGTATTTGGTCATGAAGTGCTTTATGCTCTCATAAGACTTAGCATACAGAGATTCCAGGAAGATCCTCTATAATGGAAGTGGTACAACCTTCATGTCTCCTCCAGCTCTGTAGATTGTTCTGATTTTTCCCACAAAGCCTGCCTTCTAAAAACACTGTATTGCAAAAACAGGCATCATTGTAACATGACCAAAAGTCCTAGTTTTATGTCACATTGTCTCTTACAATTTAACTGTAAATGCTGCTAAAAAGTACTGAAATTGTAGCATAAAACTCAATTTGGTTTGTGGTTACTACCCTTCTTCCTCCCTTTGTTACTCTTTACATTGAAATACAGTGTTAACTTTCCACCAATTACTAAGTAAGGATGCCAAAATAATTGAGTTGTACAAACAGGTTGAGGGGGTCTGTGTGAATCTCCCACTGCCTATAGCAAAGTCCTATCTGGAAGTCATTGCCCACAGCAGCCCACAGCGGCACCGTGGGGTCCCACCCATGCGAGAGTCGTGTCCACGACCTTCTGCAGTGTGAGTCCTCTCTATCGGGGAGTCATCCCCTCACCACAGGCCTCTCAGCAGGACTCTCCCCTCCATAGGGTGCTGACATCTGGGTCCAGACCCCCCGGCCTGGTCTCCCGCAAAGTCACAAGTCCCCTGGCAAACCTGCTGAGGTGTGGATCAATCCTCACAAGGCATAGTTGTCTCTGCTCCCCGTCCTCATCCATGGGCTTTGGGGGGACACCCGTTTCACCATGGTCTCCACCACGAGCTGCAGGGAAAACTTTCTCTTCACATTCTTCATCCCCCCCTCTTGCGGGCCTGGCCTTGGTGTCTGTGCAGCTTGTTACATCTTCTCACTCCCGCCCCGGTGGCAAAGTGCGCCTGCCAGCAGGTTTTTTTTCTCCTATATGTGATTCACAGAGGCGCTATGACCAGCTCTGATAGGTTTAGTCTCAAATTTGGCCTTGAATGTACCAATGTTTTCAAAATATGGGGCTTGCAGAAAGCTGTAACTGCAGCTTACAAAAGCCACTGAAGCAGCACAGTTACACCAAACTGCAACAAGAAGAGACAGCAGCATGAGGCAAGGTTGAATCAGCAGTAGTCTGCAGTCCTTTCTTAGCCATGTGGTTCTTCCTGTGGATCATCAGTGTGTGAGATGCATGAGGATCTCCCTTGGTATTGCCTTGGCATGATTTTGAGGGCTGTCCTAGTTCTGGCCAGGCCAGAGCTAACTTCCCCAAGCAGCCAGCACAGGTGAGCCAAGTTGGCCTGAGCTGTCTCCATACCACCTGACGTTAGCGCCTCTGTAAAAAGGACTGGTTGGTGAGGTGTGGTTTGGTATGGTTCCAGGACAGTTCAAGTGCAGTTGGGCGTCAGGTTGGTCCTCGTGTTGGTGCAAGTGCTTTGTCTCGGTAAATTGTTACCCCTGTGTGTGTGTGTGTGTGAATTCTGCCATGGGGCTTGGCTGTTGTTCCCCTTTCATGGTGTTGCCAGTAACTGTCCTTATCCCAACCCACGGGGGCTCTGTCTGTTTCCCCTCCAGTGGAGGGGTGAGCAAGGGTCAGGTGGTGCTCAGCTGCTACCTGGGGCTGAACCACAACAAGACCTTTTTGCAGGGTTTTTCCCCTTGTTTCCTTAAGGAAAGGTCTTTGGCTGAAGTTGGGTAATATTGATCATGCAAATTGGTGATGTGACCCATCATTTATTAGAGTCTTTGTAATAATTTGAAAATGCAAATTGCAGGGAAACTGCTGTGTGTTCCTGCTCTTCCATAATACTTCAGTAGCAGTTCTGATTGACACATGAAGACTTTACTGGTGAACTTGCTGACTTTTGCCAGGACTGGAGAGACAAAACCGGAAAGAGCTTGGTGCTTGGCTGGGATATTGTGATACTCAAGGGCAGTCTTGTGACCCCCTCAGACAGATGCATTACAAGCTTCATTGGGCTGAAAACTGAAAGGTGAGGGGTATACAACTTGCTTAGGGTTTAGGTAATTAATGTTCTGAGGGCGTAAACAATAAAATAAAATTGTAAATCTGACACAAGGTCAGTGTTAGTTGTTTCCTTATGTGCTCTAGGCTGCTTGTGAGAAGCATCACGCACATTTATCTAAAATGGTTGGAAATAACATTCTGTAACAGTTCATGTTTGTTTGTAGCTGGAATTAGTAAATATACAGGGCTCGTTGAAGCTCTTGGTATTGACAAAGTCATTGTTGAATCTTTACAAAGATAGCCTTACAGCCTCGTCCCTTGGGCTGTTTGAACCATCAAATTAATATTTCAGATCTGATTCCTTTTGAACTCAGGTTTGTGAAACAGAATAAAATAACTTCTGTGGACGCGCTGGAGACATTGTGAACTGTTACAGAGATCCGCAGGCTGCCTCTCCCTGAGGTGAACAGTGCAAGGGCCATAGGGGCTGCAGAAGCAGCTGGTATGGATGCTTGCCTGATGAACAAGGTGCATAGCTGGCCACTGCAGGTCATGAAAATCCAGTGGGCTGTGGCAGCTGCATGTGGCCAAGGCTTGAGAGGGCAGCTGAACTGCAAAGCTTTTAGGGGTTATCTTCCTGGATGCTTTGTGAAGAACCGTGCTGGGTGTTGACTGTACCCCAGACCTCTATGCAGTCTGCTGCCCAGAGCTAGAGTCAGCTCAGTGTCTCAAAGGCTCAGAAAGCCTGGCCTTGGGACAGACTTGTGGCCATCACCTAGTATGTTGTTCATGATAGTCCCTCTCTAGAGTGTGCACCAGAAATGTCTGAGGGATACTGCTGCAACACAGAGAGAATTACTTAGTGTGAATGGAAGTCTTAATAAGACAGAGAATAGTCTTTATTTTCTAGGACCAGCCCCTGAAGATGACCAGATCTTAAGAAGCTGGAAGTTGAATCCTGTCTTTTTCTTCTTCAGAGCCACTTTTTCATGACTGCTGTAGTTTCTCTGACTTGGTGCATGGGTCTGTGCCAAGGCAGGCAGGAAGATGAATGTGGTAGCTAATCTTTGCATTCCTACTTCCCTCCTACTTTGTGCCTGTAACCTCTCAACCCATGTAGCTCAACTGCAGCATAAAGGGATAGCTTCCTTTATAGCAGCTTATTTTAAATTTAGGCTGGGGTAAAATCTAAGAGTTTGAAGTGTTTTCAGTAGACAGGAAGAACTCATCCATAATAAAGCCCTTAAAGATAACACCTTAAAGCTGACTTTAGTGTGCAGGAGTGGTCTGTAGGTCACTGATCCTGATGATAGGGTTGTCTTGCAGAGGTGTGATAATCCTGCTTTTAAGGATGCATTGTGGGCTGGAAGTAGCTGCAAGGCTAGTGTGGGCTTTCAGCTGTGACCTACAACATGGACTTAATTCCTAATTGCAGTTTGACTGCTTGTCATTCAGGTGCTGCACATGTGAACTGCCAGTGTTTTACACAAACTGTGAGAACTGCAGTGTGGAAGAACTGTCCATTCACTGGACATGACTGTTGTAATCATGCTCTGCTGCTATTAAGCTCTAGAAACAAGTTTAGAGGCAACTCTCTCAGTCCTTTGAGATATTTTATGCATGTGCATGTTGCCCTTGCTTGCTCTCACCCACATGTTCATATTCTAGCTCATTTTCCAGGTTTCAGACAGAGTTTGATCTGGATAATTTGAGTTGAAAGATTCTATTTAATGAAATTGAAGTGGAATAATGAAAAATTGCGAACTCGAGGCACTATGGCTCAAGTTTTGCTACAGGAATTGATGTTTTATGTATGTCTGTGTGTTAGAGCCAGATGATAAGAGGACATCTTCATCTGAGCTCATTTGGGCAGTGGCTGACAGACCTTTGCTGTCTGCTTGTTTATACTTGGTTAGGTGCACAGCATGTTCAAAAGTGTAAGTAGGCACATCTTTTTTTTTTCCTCCTTTAAGGCTCAAAAGATACTGCCTTTCATTTGTGCAAAAAAAAAAAAAAAGATGAAATTTGCCACGGCCTGGACTCCCTTACCTCTGCCAGCACTGGTCTGCTGCAGTTAGTTTCTCTCAGTGAGTGTGAGGCTGCTGTTGTTTTGCTTTCAACAAGACACCTGAGCTCTGGTGGGAACTCAGGTTGCTCAGTATTTGGGCTATTAAGACAGGGATTTTTCCACCTCTGTTTTGCTTTTTTCAGCTCTGCTTGGCAGTTATGAACTAGTGGCTATATCAATGAGACAGATAATCTGAGTTTTCTTTCTGGGAACATTTGGCCACAATACCTGTGCATAATTAGTCCACCTGCTGGCTGTATCGGCAGCCAGGAGTGTAATGTGCACTGAATGTGAGAAAGAGTAGATCTCACAAACATTAGGTGTACACACGTGTCTTAATTATTGCAGGGATGGGACTGTTCATCTTTGGAGAAGAGCTGCACTGAGGAGGGTTTTGAACAAGACTTTGGCTTACTTTCAACTATTTTTGGTCACTCTTTTGAATCAATGTTCTTCATTTGGGTTGCAAATCAATTGTATGCCTGGAGGATATTACACAGACAAGTATGTCAAGAGCATTAAGATATATTTCAGAGAATTACATGATACCAGGAATTCATCCTGCATCTGCAGCTGTGATGCTTTTGATGGAAAATTGAACAAATTGGAGGACAAGTATTACTAACTGAGAACAATGATTACTAACTGAGAACAACCAGGTGTTGGAAATGTCATTAACCTTTGGCTACGTAGCAGTCTCAAAACAATAAAACGAAAATTCACTAAGATTCACTAGTCTACTAAGATGTTCATGTGTCAATGTTGTTTTGAAACATGTATGGAAAATATGCCAAGACCCAGAAGCAACCACTTAAAAATGCAGTAGCCAAAGACAAGAAACACTTAAGTGATAGAGATAACCTAAAGTGAAATAGAAAATTATTGCCTCTTAATTGTGCAACTTACAGGGTGAAAAATGATCCTTCTAGCAGTAGGGAAAAACTAGGAGACACTGAACTCAATGAGGAAGTTTCTTTCAGTGCTTCCCTCTAACAAGATGTACCTTCTTTCTGAACCTGACAGATTGATAAACATCGGGATGCCATTAAACTGATAATGAAGCACCATGCTAAAAATAGTCTGTCTGCTTTTCTTTCTAGTTGCCAGAGCCAGCAGAATCATCAGTGTAATCAATTTATTCCGGAGTTTGAGACATCTATGTGTAGAAGCCTCCTGGGATGAGAAGTGACATCTTTTCTCTCTGTCGTTCAGAGAAGAGTTCAGTGCTTGTCAGCTGGAATTGGCAACTAGTCATTTGATCCTGTTTGTTTGCTCACCATGTTTGCATTATCATTAAATGTGCTTTAAAAGCTTAAGTCTGAACATCAACTGAACCAAGGAAAGCGGTCTTCAAAGAAAATGTGGTATGCTTGTGTATCCTTTTAATGTTGTCCAGTTTCATACAAACCCTTTGAACAAAGCCAGGTCCTCAAACTTCACATTTGATGGGTTGAGTAACTATAAATGGGTCTCTATTAAGAGACAGAACTAGAGTACCTAGTGAGGCTGTTGTTTAGGATTCTTAAAGTTTCAGGTTATAGCTTTCATTGGTAATGGTCTCTAGCTATACTCACTTTAGTTACTTTGCCCTTTGGCAAAAATTAATTTCATGTAGGTTCATTTACAACAGAGCCCACACACTTAGCCAAGTTCCTATTTCTGGATGCTTTCTGTGCCATCAGTGATGCTTTATGATAGCAAAGTGGTATATGTGCATATGTTTTGATGAGACATAAGCAAATCTATGACAAGATACTGCTTTAAAAAGGTGGCTGGAGGCATATTATAATTGTCGCATCTTCAGACCTAATAGGATTTGTCTGCCTTCTGGAATTTGTCCAGGGTGTCTTTAACATATCCATACACATAGCATGAGCAGGTTGCCCAGAGCAGCTATGGCTGCCCCATCCCTGGCAGTTTTCAAGGCCAGGTTGGATGGGGCTGTGAGCAGCCTGGTCTAGTGGAGCATGTTCCTGCTCATGGCAGGGTTGTTGGAACAAGATGATTCTGTGATCTCTCTGATTCTTTAAACTTGTACTGGCCAGAGTAATGTAAGCAAATTGTTTTGACATTGTAAACTTGTATGTATTCCTGTGAAGTGTGAGCATGAAGCCTCATCTAAGAAAGAATGAAAGAGTTGTTTCAAGGCCATTAAAAATAGACAGCTATGTATTTCCTATTTTGTTCTTTAGAATTGTCCATGATACGAGTAAGGTGTTTTTCCTCAAGGATCTTGTACTTGCTACTGCTGTATGCAATTTCCTAGACTAGTTAAGACCATACTTAAACTTCCTGCAGCTATAGAAGACAGTAGATGATAGGGGTCCAGAATCTAGCTATGATGGCTAGCTAGGAATTTCACCAGTAGAGAGCCATATAGTGGTATAAATGTACATGTAGCCCCCGAAATAATAGATGGTGATAGTACAACTTAGACAGCAGTTGCTTCAAAGCTCTGACAGCAAGGGCACAAGCTGAAATATCTGTACCAAACTTATCATGGGCATGCAAGAAAATCTACATCTCAGATTTGATTTCAGTGCAGAAGTCACAATAACACAGAGATTAAAATCCCAGCAGAGATCAGCACCTACTCCAAAATTCCATTGCCTTTATTTCTCATCAAATTAAAGCTAACACCTCATCCACTTCTAACTCTTGTTCTTACTGTTTTTCTTGTGGGTATTTCGCTTGGATTTAGATAAGGAGAATAATGTTGTCCAATCAGATTTTACCTATGCTGCTTTGATTTATTTCTGTCTTGTAGTTTTGATTTACTTAGTGTAGCATTTCAGTAATTTGCTGGAAAATTACTGAATAGAAATTGGCTTTTATATGCCTTGTTTACAGCAATTATTTTTCGTTCCTCAGTTTACATTTTGGGAGGGATTTGTTTGACCAGTGCCACATTAATTTGACAACGACTAAAAGTGTTTCTCGGTGTGCTTGCTGTTGGAAAACCAATGTGACTGTCTGGTCCCTGTAGCATATGGCTTTGCACAGCACAACAGATGCATGTAAAACCAGTTAGTGTAGGGAACTATCACTGATTTTAATTAACGTACAGTATTCCCATGTGCTTGTCACATCTGGAGCAAGTCGTGGAATTTGATGAAAGACTCTACTCCCCCCCCCCATAGAATACAAGTTCAGAAGGAGATCCTTATGTAAACTTTGTAGAAACCCATGGAGTCTACATTTTGCTCCTGCTGAGTAAAAGAAACTCTTTCTGTTCTTTTGTATTAGTGCTTTTTCCTGTGTGGAGGAAAATACAGTGAGAGTATTTTTAGCTGCTTTTGTCTGAAGGGTAAAAAGAAAAAAGGGAAAAGGAAAAGAGCTGAATTTTGAGTAATTTTTCTTTAAAGAATATTTTCTTTTTTTAAAACAGTATTTTTTTTAAGGTTAATTCCCTCATCAGTAAACATCAAAAGCTCAACTACTGCCAACTAAACCACTACAAAATAAAGTAATATGAAGCAAATTCTCTCTCTTGAGGGAGAAGGCCTTGTTAGATGGTAAGTCAGGAACATGTAGCAATCACACAATCTTAGAATAAGAGAAATCATATCTTTTACATGTAAATATGTTCGTTTTGGGGCATGCCTTCCAAAATGTCACAAACAAGCTAAGTTTCATATACTTAGGAAGTGGCATCAGCTGTTCATTGCTGAATCATTGGAAGATTTGAGTCTGCCCCAAGGATGTTCCAGTCTCATTGTAATACTGATAAGTATTGTATCTAGGGAAGAAGAGGCAGAAGCCTTCTCTTCCTTCAGCCTAAGGAACCATTGTACTTAATACATGTAGGCTTCAATACAGAATACCCGACAGTGCTTTCACTAATGCAGATATCTTGCATAGAACACTACTGGAAAGCTCCATAGGGTAAGATGTTTGGGATGCAACACACAGGAAGGAGAGAGGTGCTTTGCACAGAAAGTAAATGTTAAATTACTTATGCAGATGAAAACTAAGAAAAATAAAATTAATATAAAAGTGTCTGAGTGATTTCAGGTTAAATGACAGTGAACCAAACCAGGGTTTTAGGATAAGATAATAATCTTAATTTCTCTATTTCAGAACTGAAGTCTTAAAAAGAAGTCATGTTCATTGAGCTTCTGGTGAAGATTTTGTTAGCGAGTGTAAGACTGACGTAGCTACTATTGTTTAACTCTAAAATTAAAATATAAAGCTATTAAAAGGATAAATGTTTTAATCTTCTACTTATTTTAATTTGAAAGTGAGTTTAGTATGCTTTTTCTTTTAACTTTCACACATTCAACTGTTTTTCCATCAATGTTGAGGACTATAAATGTGATATTTTAAATGATCATACCTGAGTGCAGTCTCAACTGCAATAGCTGCAAAAAGCAAATACACTATAAGTGGGCAAATAATTGATTTAGCAACAATGAAAAAAAAAATTATCATTTTTGTTAAGCTAGCCGTAGAAATACTCTGACCATATTTCTCTAAGTATTCCTCTTCAATAATTAAAAACATTTTGCTCTTTTGATTTGCATCCCTGGTTCCATTTGCCCTGCATTGCCTCCATTGCTGACCAGCACTGACAGTCTTCTCTGTCCTGGAAGCTCTAGAGAAGTTGCTCGGTCATAGTCCTGCTGAAGATATATGGGGAGTAGACCACTGTGAGCCTCGTAAAACCACAGGTTTACAAACTGCTGCTGTTTGTCAAAGAATTCGTTTGCACAAGCTTTACATGAACAGGAATTCTTTACTACTGAATGCCTTCCCTGGCAGGGAAGTTAAGCAATATTTACACCATCTGCAGTTTAAGGGAGTAATTTCTAGCTTGACCTTACCTGGTCAGGAATAATCAGTTGAATTCAGCCGATGTTTACCTGTATGGGTAGAAAATGAGACACGGTTAGGGATTTATTATGTGGGACAGAGCTATACTTCACCTGATGTTAGCAGTCTCCCTTATAGCCTTAGAGTGGAAATGGTGACAGCTATTTTTGAGTGTTTCCTAGGGGAAACATGGCCTTGGGAGTACCTAAAGTTTTAACTTTGAGCATTTTCCCCGATCACCCTACAAATGCTGGACAGCATCTTTGAGTCCAGTGTAAAGCTGAGGGAGGTCAACAGTAACATTTCCATCAAACGCAGCACATTTGGACTGAGTCTGACTTGACTTTTTCGCTTAAGACTTTGTAGTTAACGAAGATTTTAAGGCTTTGTATTTGACAGAGACACTGATCCTCACACTGTCTTGGTCCTCACCATCTGCAGAAAAAATAGTTAGCTATAAAACATCAGGGTCTAGCAGGTATAATTTCTGTTATGTTTCCTCAAGCTTAGCTGCCTCCAAGTATGCAAATATAGTGTGAGTCCCAGAGCTTGCAATAAGATGTGCTGTGTGGAAGCAGCATCCTCTGCTCTTGAATCACTCCTTTTTCTGATTAAATGAGCACCGGACATGCAGGATCTAAATAGAAGAGAGGGCAGACAGCGCCCGCGCTGACTGATGTGGTTTAAACTACTGCTGTTGGAAATTGCAAAAGACAGGTTTTCTGTTGGAATCCTAGGCAGAGAAAGAGATTTCTGAAAGTTTTACAGTGTCTGGCATTTGATTAGAAAATCTGCTTGTCTCACCTATATGAAGTGAGCTAATTTTGGAAAAGTAAGGAGAATCTAGAACTTATGTTCTAGTGCAAAAACAAGGTTCCAGGCCTCTTAACTTGCAAGTTTTCAGCGTGTAAGCAGATACTAATTCCATCTCTGCATTTTGGTACTTAAGTGCGAAAACGCCTGTGGTTTAAGCCATGTCCTGGGATGACACAAAGTGCAAATAAATCACTGAGGGCAGTGCTATCCCCACAGCCTCCTGGGGCATGCTGCCCTTCATACTCGTTCTGGGTCAGACCTCAGGTGCTGTATTTATTCATCAAGTCACATTATTTCTCTGAGAAGCCAGACTTCCCATTTCATAGTCACTAATGAAAAGAAATGGAGAAAAGCACTGTCCCACCACTTAGCATAATTCTGGCAGTAATCATCAATTTGCAACCCTTAGACTTAGTCTTTTAATAAAGGTAGCTTTGTGTTTCTGCTGTAGGGGTAATGCCTGCTCTGGTGGCTGCAGCCTGCAGAGAGTTGGTGCAGGGTCAGCCCTGCTCATCAGGTACCACGAGGCTGTTTCTGCAGACAACTTTAGTTCTCTCAGCTGCTCCTCATAAGACTTGTGCTCCTGACCCTTCACCAGCTTTGTTGCCCTTCTTTGGATGCACACCAGCACCTCAATGCTTTTCTTGTAGGGAGGGGCCCAAAAAGGAACACAGTACTCAAGATGCAGCCTCACCAATGCTGAGTACAGGGTAATCATCACTTACTTCCTGCTGGACACGCTACTCCTGATAGAGGCCAGGATGCTGTTGGCCTTCTTAGCCACCTGGGCACACTGCTGGCTTGTGTTCAGCAGCTGTCAGCCAATGCCCCCTAGTCCTTTTCTGCCAGGCTGTTATTGCACCTCTTCCCCATGGGGTTGTGACCCACATGCAGGACCTGTCACTGAGCCTTGTTGAACCTCACATAGTTGTCCTCAGCCCATTTGTCCATCCTGCCTGGATCCCTCTTGTAGAAACTTCCTACCCTCAAGCAGATAACACTTCCACACAACTTGGTGTCATCTGCAAACTGGCTGAGTGCATTCAATCCCCTTGTCCAGATCACTGATAAAGATACTAAACAGAACTGACCCCAGTACCGAGCCCTGGGGAACACTACTTGTGTCCAGCTGACAACTGGATTTAACTCCATTCACAACACCACTTGGGGCCCAGCCAGATTTTACCCAGTGAAGCATATGCCCATCCAGGCCATAAGCATCAAATTTCTCCAGGGTAATGTTGTGGGAAGCAGTGTCAAAGATTTTAGCGGCATCTAGGCAGACAATATTCGCAGCCTCTCCTGCACCCACTAAGTGGGTCACGTTGTCATAGAAAGAGATCGGGTTGGTCAAGCAAGACCTGCCTTTCACAAACCCATACTGACTGCGCCTGATCACCTGGTTGTTGTGTATATGCCTTGTGATGGCACTGACAATGATCTGCTCCATAACCTTCCCCAAAAAACAATGTCAGACTGACAAGGCTGCAGTTCCCTCGATCCTCCTTGTGTCCCTTTTGTAGATGGGCCTCTCATTTGCTAACCTCCAGTCAACTGGGACTACCTCAGTTAGCTCAGACTGCCAAAAATGGTGGAAGGGGGCTTAGTGAGCACTTGTGCCAGCTCCTTCAGTACCCTCGGGCAGATCCCACCAGGCCCCATAGACTTCTGTGTGTCTAAGTGGTGTAGCAGATCACTGAAATTACCTGTGGATTATGGGGCTTCATTCCTCTTCTGTCTCTGTCTTCCAGCTCAGGGGGGCTGGATACCAAGAGACCAGCTGGTCTTACTATTAAAGACCAAGGCAAAGAAGTCTTCAAGTAGCTCAGCCTTTTTCTCATCCTTTGTCCATGTGTTTCCCCCTATTTCCAAAAAAAGGATGGAGATTCCTCCTAGCCTTCCTTTTGTTGCCTTTGTATTTATAGTAACAATTTTATTGTCTTTTACAGCCAGATTAAGTTCCAGCTGAGCTTTGGACTTTCCAATTTTCTTCCTGCATAACCTTACACATCCTTGTAGTTCCCCTGAGTTGCCTGCCCCTTCTTCAAAGGTCAATAAGCTCTCCTTTAATTTTCCTGATTACCAGCCAAAGCTGTCTGATTAACCACGCTGGTCTTACTGGCCAGAGGCTGGTGTAGGTCCCCTCTCCAGGGAGCTGAATATTCAGGGGACCCTTCGACCAGAAGAACCCAAGTGATGTCTGGACTTCAAGCCACAACAGACAGTTGTGTAGGCTGAGATAAATGGGTCAGTGACTGCTGGGTAGGCAGATAGAAAGACAGACTTCAGCAGATCTTGCGCACACATCTGGTATGCAAGTGCAGGTTCAGTAGCTATTCTGGGATTTCGTCTCACAGTACCAACCCATTGCCAGGAATTTACAAATGCAAAATGGTCAGCCTACATTCATTTATTTATTGGAAGTTTATGCTTAGTAAGGGTGCAATTAAGCACATTAGGCTGTTTTATTCATGCCTGTGTTCTACCAGCTTCTGCAGACCCAGGGAGCCCATCATGCAAAGGTCAGTCACAGAAAAACCGGTTTTTCGGAACGTGCATTGCTCCAGAGAACCTGGAAGCAGCTTACTCAGCTCAGGAGCAAAAATCTCCTGGCAGTACTATTCAGTATGCTGAATCCTACCTTCCTCCTGTTTGTCTAGTAATTCAACATGTCTTATTGGAAAAGTGATACAGACAGGCCTTGCGTTCTAACTCCTGTGATGTAAGACCCTTCCTCTAGAAAAACTAATACTGGAAAGAAAAAAAAGTATTACTTTCTTTGTACTTTGAAAGAAAGTGTCATTATTCTTTCCATATCAGTTGTAAACTATATTTGTATCTTCTGGTTTTTATTTATTAATGCGAGACTGACGTGTCACCAGCATAAGTACTTATGGTAGGTGTTACCGTGTAACATCTTCCATCTTGACAACCAACAAAAGAAAAATCTAGGCAAAACACTCAAGTTAGTGGATGTAGCAATTTATTAAAGTCCACAGTGCCGAAAAGATAGTCCATTGCTCTCTGAACAAGTGGTTCATGCGTTAGTACATAAGAAAAAAAACATTTACTGATGGGTGGGCCGTGATTTTTTTTTAAATGCATGGAAAGAGTCTTTGGGGTTATTCATGCTGAGTTGTTTTGTGCTACTGCCTCAAACTAGAACTCAGTTCTCTGACGTACTTGTTTATAAAATTACACTTCACATGCAGCCTACTGTGTGGTAGATTTTAGGAGACCCCAGAGCTCTCTGCAGTCAGACCAGCTGAGCAGAAAATGCTATCTACAGCATGAGAAACTAGTAAACTGTGGTCTGAAACAGACAAACTAAAATTGCCTATTATCAGTAGATTGCACTACTTTCTACACATTGACATGCTTTAAAGGGAAATCTTGCAAGGAATGTAAAGTTCACTGCCCTTCTCAACTGATACACAGGCATTACATCTTCTTGGCTGCGGTCAATCGTCTGCCATAGCTCCTTGGTAGGGTTTCCTGTCCCTAGTGCTACAAACTGAATGCTCTTGACCAGGTTGTGTGGATTCTTAACAAAAATGTTCAACATCCTTTTCCTGCCCTCATGTCCCAGAACTGCTGTGCCCCAATGGTGGCTCCCCTCTGCCTTTCTCACTGATGGCTTGGTGCCAGTGATTGCTTTGTGCTGCCATACTGAACAGGTTACTGTTGTGGTTTAGCCTCAGCTAGCAGCTCAGCAGCACTTAGCTGCTTGCTTGCTCCTCCCTGCTCCAGTGCAATGGGAGTAGAATCAGAAGGAAAGGGTAAAGCTTGTGGGTTGGGTTAAGGACAGTTCCCTAGGAAAGCAAAAGCAAAGGGAAACATCAGTAGCAGTGCAGTTTGCTCACCACCTGGAACCCAATGCCTGTCCCATCCCTGAGCAGTGACTTCTCCCCAGCCAGCTTCCCCCTTTATATACTGAGCATGACATCTTATGATTCGGAATACCCCTTTGGCCAGTTTGGGTGAGCTGTCCTGGCTGTCTCCCCTCCAGCTTCTTGTGAAGATGATCCCAGCTGGAAATCGGGAGCATTGGGCAGTATTTTATATATCCTCCTGCACACTAAGCCACGTGTTGACTATAAGATGTAGGACAGAGCTGTATCCCACGTTGGCAGACAGAATCTCAGAGCTACAACTGGAACAGCCAGTTACTCCATTAGTTTCTTTACTCAGTAGCCTCAGTGGGATTGAAACTGGGAAGGGATCCATGCAGCTCTGTGGTGGATCATGGAGGGAAGAGTCAAGAATACCTTCATGAGTATCAGAGCTACTAAAATAAGAGTTTTGGGTGCTCCAGGGCTCCCTGCTCTTTTAGAGAGGTTGTTGCCATGCCATCTTCATGGTACTGCGTATCATTCCTTAATAGGTAAAAAACCCAGGGAGTTTCACAGTACTCTGCAGTTGAGAATCTTGGTTCTTTTGTATTTTTCAGTTGGAAGGTGAATGTGAGAGACAAAGCAACAAGCCACCCAGTTACTGCAATACCTATTTTGGTCTCTGGAGCATCTTAACTTGGCTTGCAGCAGAGTGAGGCTTAGTCACAGCAAGCTTAACCATGTAAGTATTTAGCATCGCACAGTGGTTTGTCAACCAGTCCCAACTTCTCTCCTGTTGTACCTAAACACCTCAAAGTAGTTTAATTAAAGCAGAGGTCTTTTGTGCATAGAGCTTTATTTCTGTAAGAGTTATGCAAAGTCAGGATAATGGGAAGATGTCCATGTTCTACACTGAGGAACTACTGAAAAAAATTACTGTCTTAAGGATTGGCTTAAAAATATGTCCTGAACGTCAATGAGGGAAAGAGAAGTCCAGTTCTCCATTTCAAAAAGTAAAGCATAGTGTTCTCTGTAATACTTGTCTGATAGGTTTGAAGCCAGTTGAAGAGCACCTTTTCCACACAGCCTCTGGTGACTATGTCACAGATGGTTTTCCAAACCAGTGATTTGTACATTACTCCACGATGTGCATGTTCTGCCAGATTATGATGCAAAAATTGTATCTGCTCCAAACCTGCTGTCCTGCCCAGAAGTAAAAGTCTGTCTGGGAACAGAAGTCACTGGGAGCCAAACTGCTAGAGTGGTCTGTACAAAAGAGGTCCTTGTACCTGCAGAATCTGTTGGGGACACTGAGGCAGACACAGGCCCATATAGGAGATACATTCCTAATCAAGTCACACAGTGTCAGTGTGTAGCTAGGTTTCACTCCTGGCTTTCATGACATTTAGTTTTCCATTTCTCCTTGATAGTGGATTGTACTTTTAATCTTGAGCACTGTGGATAGAGCGGAAAGAAAAATATTCTTCTGGCATGTGAAAGTACAAAAATAGGAAGCAAAAATACATCTCTGAAAGCTGGTGTTTTGTTGTCCTTTGTATTTTTTAATAATAATGGCTGTGTTTTCATAATAACAGTATTTCTTGGGAAAATACCTCCTGATGGGAAGGTAGTGGGTCTTTTTTAAGTCTTGAAGCTGATTGATGCATGCTTAAGTTGCATTTTTTGAAACTAATAGGGTGACTCATGGGAGCATCTAATAAGAAAGGTGAATGGGTTTCCAGGGTTGGAACTGCATGACTGTGAGAGATGCAATATGTGCTATTCTTAGCAAAGAAGCTGAAAAAAAAGGAAGAGCGAGCAACTCACACAGAATCTCTATCTGAATTTTTGTTTGACTTTTGCAACCCACTGCTTTAAGTATTAAGATCTTATTGTCTCATGCAAACGCAAGCCACTTGGCTTCAGCAGAAAAGTGCTTTAAAATGTTGACTGCTATCATTTAACTCATCAACATGATAATGCATTATGGGTTTAAGAAATAAGGTTTGTTCGTTTGCAGTAGGAGAATGCAACAAGGATTACAGTTATAGGTGCTTACTGTGAATGCAGATGGTTTCTTCTTTAAATTCGTAAAAATTTTTCAGGGCAGTAATGCTAGTTTTTAACATCTCATCTTTGAGTGCAATTCAGTAAGAGTAGCAGTGCCTTGCTCACTGGCATTTGTTAAGTGTCATGTTTTCCTTGTTACCGAAGCTACAAATCTCTTAAAAAGAAATACAAGCATAGGAAAGAGGATATATCTTGCAGCATATAAAGAATTTTTTTGTTGAGCTCAGTGGGGATGTATTATTAGCAATAATCAGCAGCTGACTAAGCCCAGAAGTAGCTTGTTTCTGAAACAAAGGTTGCAAGTATTTGGTGGCATTTGTTTGTGATGCTAAACCACTTCTCCAAAATATTTGCACTCATTTATGTAAAGAGGAAAAATACTTCCAGATACCTCTCAATAACCACTGATGCCCTAGAAAATAGTCTGGACTTGGGGACGATTTTAAAAATTGTGGAGCGGGGAAAGGGCAGAGAGGCAAGATAATCAAATAATGTTGACTTACATTTCAGCCCTGGGGATTGTAGCCAGCAGATCAGGAGGGAAAAAAAAAGAAGAAAGAAAAAAAAAAAAAGAGTGTAAGTGAGCCCAAACATTTGCTAGAAGAGCATCCTGTAAATTACTATGGGGCAAAAGATGTAGATAACACCGAAATCCCTACCCAGCTCCAACATGACCTCAGATAATTTGCTTGAGTATATTGCACGTCATTCCCTTCTGTAGTTTCTTGCTTCACAGTGACAGCTAGCTTTAATTTACTAACTGCATGCATCTGCCTCCACTTTTTTTGAGCAAGTGGCATAAATAACTGTGAACTACTGATGCTGTGAAAAGCCAGAATCAAAACTCAGGAGCCTTGGTGACGATGAAGCAGGTATTCTCTATTGCAGGGCAGGGCACACAGGGGATCGCTCCTCTGAATGTGTGCACTGCAAAGGGTCAGTTACACAGATTTTATACAAGACACATACGCATATTCATAATATATGCATATTCATTGGGCTTCCAAGGAATGGTTAGTTTTCCCATTATGAGAGCCCATTATCCCCCACTTACACATGAGCTTTATCATCTCTTGTTGGGCTTCAAAGACATTTGATGGCAGTTTACTTCATTCACTCCTCTTCATTGCAGGTCCTTTCGGTGAGCTTTAGCTTTTGGCTTGCTAACAAAGCCATGGAGCTGGTTCTGCAGACGTGAGGTGTGCTCCTGTTCTTCTTTCTCCCTCTTCTTTATGGCTCCCTTCTCAGAGACAAGTTGTTCCTCCCGAGGTGTCACAATGCACACCACGTGCTGACATTGTGGTCCTGTAGGCAGAACTCTGCACATCTGTTACATGGTTCCTTGCTGATGCTTATTTGTCCAGATTAACTAATACTTACCATGTTTTTCATTTCACTACTGTGATCATCTACATCTGTAACTGTGTAAATTGAACAAGGGAGTAGACTTGATATTCTGAGACTTGAGCTTTTCACGTCTCTAAACCGGAGCGCTGAATGCGAAACTAACAGGAACATAGGTGAGACTTGCAGTACTTGCTGAGGGAGATTTACTCCATAAACCAGTGCATGAAGCAGGAGGAATAAATCACAAGTAGGACATTCTAATCAGTGACTGAGTAGAACGGTGTGCCACTATGTCCTCCCACCAGAAAAAACGTG
>VZTU01019313.1:1968-20866 GCA_013400835.1 Zapornia atra | reverse complement strand
CAGCCCTGGATCGGTACCCCAGGGGTACGAAGCCATGGGGCCTCACCTCTGGCAGGGGAGCCTCCACCGCCACAGGGTCATCACCGTAAAGTCACCCCTGTCCCCACACCGTCCCCCTGCAAGGCTCCGAGAGCCGGGCTGGTGGTTTCGGGGCATGGCCTCACCCCGGGGTCCCAGCCGGGAGCACCCCCAGCCCCACAAAAACCAGCTCACACCTGCCCAGTGCACGCACCATAACATCACTTTAATTTACTGAGTCGAGGTTCCTCTGCTCCCTGCACATAGAAAATACATTTAAAAAGGCCAGTGCCGACAAGCAGGGGTAAGGCAAGCAGAGAAACGGCCACGGCACCTCCGTATGGCCTGGCTCTCAGCTTCCCTGGGAGGTCAAGGGAGCCCAGTGGCTCCCCCGGCGACAACCAGGGATGGGGGAACACTGTGGCTGCCTCTGTTCTGGCTGCAGGACCTCCTGGTGCCAAGCTCAGGAAAGCCAGAGCCACAAAAGCCACCAGGTACCTACCAAACCCCTCTCGGTCTTGGGGATGGGCACCCAAAGGCATCTTGGCCTTGGCATCTGCTGAGCCTCAAGCATCCCGGTCCTTACTGGGCTCCGGGGGGAGGTGGCTGTGTTCTTACAGCATCCAGGTGTTCGGGTGCTTGTCTTTAATGCCCAGGGCATCCCCAAACCCCAGCACCAGCTCTCAGGCAGGAGCCAGATGAAGGGGCTTGGAGGCAACCGGTGCCAAATTGGGGGGGGTTTGCTGGAGCCTGGCTTTGTCAAAAGTTGAGGGCGCAGAAGCCAGAGGTACCTCAGGGGAGGCAGGAGGGACACAAGGGTGCCCCCAACATTCACGCTGTGCTCGGGGCTTCTACCTCCCTGTCTGGGTCTCCTCATCACAGATGCAGCAATAGATACATGCAAATCCCTCCCTCCCCCGGGGTTTTGGAAGTCAAACAAAGGAACCCAAAAGAACAAGAGCAGTTTGGTCTTGAGGTTTAACATCCCCAAGCAAATCCGAAGCTGGGAGGAGTCCTCAACCCAGCAAAAGCAGAAAGGAAACTATCACCCAGACAGGGAACAGAGGGACAGCCCAGAGCAACACCAGCCACAGAGAGTGTAAACAACAAAGGGAACAATATAAAACGGCGCAATACTGACTGCTTTTCCCCAGAGCATCCCTCAAAAACTACTCCTGGCCTGGTCCCATTCCCTGCACACCTCCTGGAAGAACAGGATCATAAATTCAGAGAAGAGCTGTGCTCTAGCGTGGGGTCTCCAGTGGATCCATGCAGCCCCAGCATCTTCTCCGGCGAGGCAGCAATGCCCCACAGAGGGAACACAGCACCATTGTTGTCCTCATCCTCCAAAAAAATACCAACCCCCCAGGCTGAAGGCGAGCGCAGCTCCGACGGAGGGAGATGTAAGAGTACAGAGGACTGGTGAGGTGAGCCACAGGAAAGCAGAGCTCAAACCAAACTGAACACCCAACACAGAAGGGGACGACGGGGATGCTGCCCTGTCCCACCGACGTGATTACCGGTTCCCTTTCTGCAAAAGGTGCTGTCTCCCTCCAGCACTGAGAGCAGAGGGGGTTTTAGGTGAGGAGAGGAGCTCCGCGGCACAGGGGTGAGAGCAGCATGCCTTCGCGAACCCCAACCACCACCCCTTTGTGATACCTAAGGTAGTAATGTCAGCCCCAGAGGGGCAGAGAGGGCTTGACCTGGACTACAGGTCCCCTTGTAGTGATGCTCTGGCTTCACCAGGGAGTCAGGACTGAGAGGACAAAGCCTGACCTCCTGGTGCATTAAGACAAGAAGATAGGAATCACCGCAGGGCTCTTTCAGCCAAGATAACAATGTTCCTCTTGTGTCTTCGAGGTGTTTTCTCCCCTCTTCCTTTCGGTCCTCGGGGAAATCTGCATCCCTGCAGCAGCAGCGCGGTCCAGCCTGGAAGAGGAGTCAGGCTGTGAGATCCACGAAGATGGCGTTGGCAGTGGTCTGTCCAAAGATGAAGGCTCCGAGAGTGACCATGAAGACCCCATAGCTGACCATGGCCCACCAGCTGTGGATACAGGACAGGGAGTGTTTAGAAGGCACCTCCACACCAACATCCGCAGGGGAAGCGGAGCAAGGGGAAGCACATTTCTGTTACCTGATCGCCCTGGTTTCTTGGATCTCTGAGAGCTTGGCTTGAATCAGGCACAGCCCTGAAAAGGAGAGGAAGCCATTCAAACCCAGGTGATGACTGAGCAGACACGCCACACGCCATGGAGCTACACTCCCCATTGCAGAGCAGAGACTCCAGTCAAAATAGTGGAGCTGCTGACCGACCTCATGCCACACATCGGACTTTCTCTGAAGGCCTCATGGTTCCCACGTCTCCATCCTGTCCCCTCCCTCTTTGAGACACAAGGCTAAGGGCCCTCCGCCAGCCCCCGTGTATCCCGGGATGCCCTACCTGGGAAGACGAAGATGAAGCAGGCGGCCAAGCCCCCGATGACGGAGATGACTTTGCCAATGTCGGGGATGAAGAGAGCCAGGAGGAGGGTCAGGAGGAACCAGCTGATGGTCTGAAGCAGGCGCCTCCTCCGCTCCCGAACCACATCCTCCTCCACTGTCACCCCAGTGTAGCGGAGCCACAGACCCTCCAAGACAGCCCTGCGGGGCAAAGACCCAGAGCAGGGGGGGCTTTCCTGTGCCGCCCCTCCTTCCCACACCAGCCCCTGCCTCCTCCCAGCGCTCACCGGCCACAGAAGTGGAGGATGGGGTAGGATGTCAGCACGCAGAGGATGATGAAGGCCCGGGCAAGGGCAACAGGGATGTCATTGGAGGGGTAGGACAGCAAGACGTCCTGCTCCACGCTTGCCCCAAAGGTCAGGAAGCCGCAGACACCTGCCAGGAAGGGAACTCTCAGTGAGAGATGAGGACAAGCCTCCTGCATGTGTGCTTGAGGGACCGGACTTGGATGGATACAGCACAGCGGGTTACAAGGACTCCCCACGCTTTCCACTCCATCCCTCAGCTGACCAGAGGGTCCCTGGGCCCCATAAGCTCACAGCCCCTCCAAGGACTTTGCCATCAGCATCCCCTCGCTCACCGGTGCCCGTGTAGACGAAGAGAGCGATCACCATGGCTGTTGTCACCACTGCCCCCCAGGTCTTCACCTCTGGCTGCTTCATGCTGTTAAAGACTGGCACGCTGCTCACATGGCACTGCCGGGGACACGGAGAGAGAGCAGGGACACATGATGGCTGAGCCAGAGGCACAGGAAGCCCTGTGGGATCTCGTGCCTGATAGCCCCGGGTTTGTCGCGATATCGTGATCCCCCAGGTTTGTCGCTGGAGAAGTGGGGGACAGGCTGCCCTGGACTTCCCAACCGGGACAAAATTGATCTGTCTCCAAATGGGGGTGGTGAGATGTTAAACTGGCTTCAGCCCCCTCATAAAGGGGAGCACGTGGGGAGGGTTTTGACTGAACACCCAGGGGAACATCCCTGGACCATGCCAGTCCCCCAGCATGGGGGAAGCTGTGGGGTAAGAAGGGAAGCGCTGGGCTCGTGGCCTTACCTGGAATCCAAAGCAGATGGTGGGCATGGCATTGAAGATGGCTGTCCAGCTCGAGGGGCTGCCGGGGAGAAACACCCACTGGTCAGACCAAGTATCAGGAGAAAAAACCCCAAGGATCTACTTGGGCAGTGCCGAAAACTGTCCTAAACCTTGCCCTGCCTTAAAATTCCCACTTCCCCACACCAGGTCTGGAAAGGTCCCCACCCCACAAGGCAGGGGACAAGCCACAGGGGCTATGCTAGCCAAGGAGACAGCCAAAACCACCCTGGAACTAAGACAGCCTTTGCACGAGGAACTCCAGGCCAGGCTGTATCGGAACTAAGTCAACAGTGCTCCTCAAAACCTGCGATGGAGCCACAGGCATCTCCAAGAGGTCTTTTTCCTCTCCTCCACCACCTTCTCCTCTGGAACATGTGGAGATACAGCCACTCAGGAGCTCCTGGCAGCCACAGGCAGTGTCCCCAGGCCCAGGGTGAAGGATTTGTCCACAGCCTTCGTAGCCCTCGCTCCCACCTGTCTCCACCATGCTGTGACAGCCACAGTCGGCATCCAGCCTCTTGCACTCACCTGGTGGGGATCTCCACAGGCACGAGCTCCTTGTCAGGCCAGATGTACTTGATGATGATGACCGCTGTGACATACCAGGTGCCAATCACGCTCAGGGAGCTGCCGGAGGGGACAGGAGACCATCAGTGTGCTGCCTCCCTGCTCTGCAGAGGGTCTGCTCCCAGCCTCCTCTTCCTCCCTGCACCCCCTGCACTGCTGTGTGGCCAACTCCAAAGACCAGGCACAAGGCAGTTGAAAGCTGCTCTCCCCCTGCTGCCTCCAGCAAGGAGAAGGGAAGGACACAAGCCCTGGAGTACAACACTGTGGCCACACAATGCTTTCCAGATGGGGAAACGGAGGCACAGGAAGGTGGAGGAGGAGATATCCAACCTCTCAGGGGTGAGAACCATGGCATTTCCACCCCTCATCCCCCGAGACTGTGCTTACCTGAATACCTGATGGTCCGCCCAGCTCCCAGCCCTGGGGGGGCTCTCCCCACCCACCTGGCATATTTCTGGAAGCCGATCTCCTTGGGGATGGAGAGGGGCAGGATGAGGAGGAAGGCAGTGATGCTGATGGTGAACTTGCGGTCTGTGTACCACCGACTGCTCCCAGCTTCCTCGGGTTCCGTCACCAGAGCAGCAATGACTATGGGCACAATGGAGGGGTCAGACTGTCCCCTTCCAGCCGGACACCAGGGACAGCAACTGGGTATTTATTCCCCACCGTGGGAGATGCTTACTCTTGTCCTCCTGGTCTCCGATGATGATGAGGAAAGCGATGCAGGTGCCGAAGGTGTAGACGGCGATGGCCACCTCGCACAGCACACCAGGCACCTTCCCGCAGACGGCCCACACAACCTCCTGGTAGGTCCGCTCATTGCTGGCCTGCGAGCAGTACGCCAAGATGACCAAGCCTCCGATGATGAAGATCAGCATGCACTGGGGTGGGGAAGAGACAGGGAGGGACACTGAGGCAATGGCATGACGAGGTCCCCAAAGCAGCCCAACCCTAAACACACAGAGCATCTTTGGGGCATCTCACCCTACAGGGCTTCCTGCCACGAGCCAGGTCCTCCCTGACCCCCTTACCAGGCTCCATCCATCACCCCCACATCCCTTCCCCACCCTCTCACCATCTGCAGTGCAATGCCTGAGGCCACACCACCAGCCATGCTGAAGGCGGCGGGGAAGTTGAGCAGCCCAGCCCCGAGGGCAGCGTTGACAACGATGAAGACGGCTCCCAAAGCCGATGTGGCCCCCAGACCGTTCCCTTGGCTCTCTCCGCTCTTGGGCACCGTCTCCACGCTGGGGCTCTGCAGCAGCCTGGCTCGTTCCCCAGCATCAGCGCTCCACTCCCAATCCTTGTAGTCGCTGTTGATGCTCCCAGTGCCCTGAGCCATCGTCCCTCCGGGGGGTGGCACACACCACTGTCCAAGTCCCACTAATGCTCCTGTACTGGGCTCAGCCAGCCACCTCGAGGAGGGTCCTCAGCCAGCGCTGGCTCCATCAGGCAGGAGGGCAGCGGTTGGGCAGGCTGGGACCGTGGTAGCGCGGGGCTTGGGCTCTTCAGCGCTCCTGGAGGGGTGAAGGATGACACAGTGAGTATCAGTAGCAAGGGACAATATGGGCATCAGACGGGACCACACAGGAAATGAGTTTGCTGGGACTCAGCTTGATGGTAGCAGCACACAAGTGTTCTCACACCAGCAGAGATGGCAGAACTCGCATTCTGTCCCCTGAATCCAGGGTGAGGACACCACTGCCATCAGATGGGGAACTGAGCCCCAGAGCTGCGGCCCCTCGGCATGACTCGCCCCTCTGTGGGCACGAGACCCAGCGTCATGGCTCGCTTCCTGCTTTCCAACCCCAATTCCTGCAAGCTCTGCAAGAGCCCCTGTGCACGTGCTCCTGGGTAAAGGTCACAGCTGGGCTCAACAGGAACCATCACCCGTGCACGTAGCAGAAACGTGCAGCAGAAACACTGTGTCACCAGGGAAAGCAGGACTGGCCCCTTGCCACACACCCCGGGGGTGACCACCAACAGAAACTTTTGGACATGGTGTTTCCAGCACCACAGCCCTTGGGCACTGGACAGCCTAGATCTCAGCCCCGTGCCTCCAAGCTGACCGAGATCAACCCTCACAACCTGGCAGGGCTTCGCAGGGACCTCTGCAGCTGGGGGAAATGGCTCTTCACGGGAAGCCTCTATTTTTTTTCCCCCTAGAAGATGTTTTCTGAGACCCTTATTGGCCAACCCTTCGCTTCCAAAGGCTATTCAAACCCCATGTTTGTGCTGTATGAATCCTCTTGGAAGGTTTCTGTGGACAGGGCCCACAGATCTGCAGAGGGGATGGGCAGCCCTGTCCCTGTGGGTAGGAGCCCTGTCCCTATGGGTTGGAGCGCTGTCCCGGAGGGCAGGAGCCCTGTTCCACGGGGGTGGGCGCACAGAGGGTCCCCAGGCCCTGCTACCGGCCGAAGCCCCCAGCCCGGAGGAGGAGGACGCTGCTGGGTGCCCGGGTGTCCCTTCACCCCAGCCAACGCCGGCGCCGACCAGAGGCCCCGAGAACAAACGCTCCTCCGGGGGGGGTGACTCGACAGCCCCGCGTTGGCCCCGGCAGCGCCCGGCTCCGGCAGCAGCGAGAGGCCCGGAGCTGCTGACGGTTCCCCCCGGGGGTTCCCCGCATCCTCCCCCCAATCCCCGGGTGCCCCTATGCCCCTGCCCCACTCACCGGGCCGCGGGAACCCGCTCCGCTCCGGCCCCGCCTGGGCTCGGCGGCGGCGCAGCAACGACACCGCCCTGCCCGCTGCACGCCGGGGGTTGTAGTCCACCCCCGGCCCCGGCCCGCCCCGAAACCATGCCCACGGCCGGGGATGAGCTGCTCCATCCCCCCGCCTCTCCGGGAAGCCCATCCCTGCCCTCCCTGAAGCTGAACCCGGAGGGCCTCGCAGGCAAGGACGGGGCGAGGAGGCAGGGCTGTGCTCCAGCTCGAGTTTATTGTACCGGAGAAAGGCCTAACGCCAGGGAGAAGGGCTCTCCGGAGCCACGGGGACCACAGCACGAGCACCCGCAGGCAGTGGGGAAGCACCCACAGCAGCGGCGGCGGCAGGGAAAGCGGTTTATTGCACAAAAGCGGAGCGAGCGGTGGCTGCGGGCATCGGGCCGTGTAAACAACTGTCGCTGTCCGAAGTACAAACCCTCTGTTGGCTGGAGGCTCCCCAGCCCTCCTCGTCCAGCAAGCAGGGGCACAGCAGGCTGAACGGGCCTGTCCAGGCTCTGCACTGGGCAGGAATGAGAACTGAGAACTGTCTGCTCGAGGTCCTGGTGTGGCTGCAAAGGGGAAAGTTACCAGCAGACAGAGAGCTCATGCAGACGCAGAGGAAAGCCTCCAGACCCGCCCAGGGAAAGCTTTGCTTACTGCAGGCTCAGCTGTGCTCCAGGAGCAGGGCACGGGGCAGACAGCTTTTGGGAGCTCACGCTCTCCCTTGACACCTACGTCCAACCCTCTGGCTCCCCCACACTGAGTCACCCTGGGGCACCCTCAGCCCATATACTCCACTGGTATTTTGGGGGCACATGGGTGGGAAGTGCCCCCTTTTTCCATGAGATTCTCCAGAGGTTTAGGGCTCGCTGGCCCTAGCAGAACCCCTGTGCTGGCAAGGCCCTGACAGAGAATATCTGGTGTGTGGAGGGGACAGGATCCAGCTGTACGATGACAGGACAGCCCAGCCCCACACAACCCTGTGCCAGTTTATTTGCATTAAATAACCAGAGTCAAGCGAGTCACGGTGTCTCATGAACACGCAGCAGGAAAGGGGAGCCTGTTTCACAAGGTGCGAGCTCTGGCTGCCCTCAGGATCTCTCCCTCTTGTTTTCTGGTGTCGCCTGAAGTGTGGTTGAACAGAGCAGGTGAGAAAGACACCCCCCCCCACCCCCTGCAAGGGTGGACAGCGCAGGGCATAACTCTCCGCTTTGGGATGCAGGAGAGCTGGTGGGGTGGTGGTGGGGATGGGGAGAGGCAGAGACCAACAGCGAGCAGTTTCCAGAGGAGGTTCTTATTGGGGAGGGTGAGAAATTGTTTCGCCTTGGGACATGGGATTTAAGTCAGAACCAGGTGGGTCTTGAGGAGGGACAAGGGTCTGCCCCGCACACCAGCACCACTGTGAATTACATCTGAGAGGACATTCCCCGATGGAAAGAGCGAAGCCAATGATGGAGATGATTTTCGTAGTGAGAAGTCCTCAGAGGGCAACTGTGGAGCTGCCCGCTCCCAAGCCAGGAGGATGGAGGAGGACAGAGCCTGCCAACCGCAGGGCCTGACGGAAGAGGTGGCCAGGGTGCACCAGAGCAGCCCTCCCAACACAGCCCACCCAGCTCCCAGCAGCCTCCCAAAGCCTTCTCCTGGAGGAATGAGCATGGGGAAGAAGCCTTTGGTGCTATGCCGTAGGGCAGCACTAAGCATTGGCTTCCCCCAGTGCAGACGGCTGCTGGGGCTGAAGAAGAAAGGATGGACAGCAGGGGAGGGGCTGTGAGGAGTGGCAGCCAGCAATGACATCCCTGCTCCACATTGCAGGGTGGTTTTCACTAGGCTTCTACAACAACTCATCTACAAGATACATTCAGCAGCGGCGTCAAGTGCTGTGGTTGGAGATATTCTGCTCGTTTCCTTTCCCTCCCCATCTTCACCCTTGGGGAAGGGAAGGCCACCAGCTCCAGGGCACGCCTCTTGTCTTTACTTTGTGACTTGATGGATGGCATGAGCCAGGTAACCTACATTGCCTGACGTAACTCCCGCCACAGAGATTCGTCCGTCCTTTGTCATATAGATGGAGAATTCTTTGGTGAGCCGCTCCACCTGGGGTGAAAGAGCAGAGGTCAAAGTGCAGCCCAACCTCTACTCCCTTAGCCGAGTGAAACTTCACCCAGCTTGTCGGAACTGAGAGCAAACCCTGAGGCTGCAGACACAGCATCCCACCACACCACCCTGCAAACCAGGAGAGATGCTGCTGGGCTCTTGGACAGCTCTCAAACACTGTGGATGCTCAGCCAGGAGTCGCCTCAGAGCAGCACCAAGTCACTGCTTCCTTTGAGGGAGAAGCAGACTATGTCTGCTTTCAACCTCCACACACACAGGGCAAGACATGGATCCACATGATGGTCCAGAGCTGCAGGCCTGGAGGATATTCCTCCTGGAGGAAGATCTGCCCACGAGGGCTCGTTTTGGCATCTGCAGTCAAGACCTTACTGACAAGGACAAATGACACCCTGAGACCATGGGAACTGTGTTTACCTGCTCGGGCTTCAGCCCCGTGAAGCAGAACATGCCGATTTGGTCAGTGATGTGCTGCCAGTTGTGGGAAGATCCCTCTTTCTTGAGGTTGGACACCAGCTGAGTCCGCATGCTGATGATCCGGTCTGCCATGCCCTTCACCTCCATGAGCCTGAGAAGCCAACCCAGGAACTGCTCAGAGCAGGGCTGGGACACACCAATGCTGCTCCCCCCACCTGGAAGGGCCTCATACCCCAAAACTACAAATGAACCAAGACCAGAGTGTGAACCTGTAGCTCCAGCTGGAGAGCTGCTCCTTTCTCCTGGTTCCTGAAGGTAACTGCTCTTGATTTATTGCACAGCTGTTGGACACTACTACCAGAGTATCGGCATCTCTCGTTTCCGAAAGACACAGCTGAGTAGGCGGCCTTGTGGCTGTGCTGCCCAAACCCAGACAGAGTAATATCTGCAGGGATATGTCCCACTGCAGGCAGACACCCCCGCACCGAGGCAGTGCAGCTAGGAGACATCTCTGCAGGGCCCCGGACCAGGCACAAGCCATCAGCCAGGTCCCAGCGAGGCCACGGCTCACTGCCAGCCTTTGTTCTGCCAGGCCAGCTGCCAGCAGGGACCTGACACCGAGGGGCTGGGGGAACAGCACAGGCTCATGCCAGGAAGACGGCTTAGAGCACAAGGGTGACATTCCTGCGTCTTATTCCCAGGGGGCTTACGCTTCTACTTCCCTCACGTGAGACCTACTATGTGGCTACAATGCCTCAGCCAGTCTTTTGTACTCCTTGGATGGAGAACTCCTGCAGCCCTTGGCCCTGGGAGAGCTTTAACTCCTTTTTTACACCATTTTCTGCCCCCCAAAGGAAACTGGGGCTGACACTGGGGATTTCTCCAGAGGAAAGGGGCAGCACATGGGTTGGACTGTACCCCTGAAGACACCTCGCATCTCGCCATCATGAGCATCAGGGGTTCCCTCTTACCACTCCTTCCGAAGGTCAGGGGTGTTGAGGATGATAGAAGCAATGCGGGCTCCGTTCAGGGGTGGGTTGGAGTACATGGGGCGGATGAGGATCTTCAGCTGGGATTCGACCCTCTTGGCTTCCTCTGCATCACTGCAGATGACAGTGAAGGCCCCCGCACGCTCTCCTGAAAGAGGGGCAGTCAGGTCCCAGCCTCTGCCTGGGAATACCCAAGGCTGGGGCAGGATTTATCCAAATGCCACCTAGCTTTTGCGGAGCCCTGATCCCTAGGAGGGTCTCCACGAGCTCCCAGTGGGTTATCCCCCACCGATCAGTACCGCAGGATGAACGTGGGCAGTGGAAAGCCACCGGCTGCTGAACTGCAGAGGCAAGCAGCGTCCCTCCAGCAGCCTGGATGAAACCCCCTCCATCCCACCTGCCCTACTCACCGTACAGCCCCATGTTCTTGGCGTAGGACTGCGACAAGACGATGTTGATGCCCTGCTCGATGAAATGCCGCACAGCCCAGGCGTCCCGGTTGATGTCCCCGCTGGCAAAGCCCTGGTAAGCCATGTCAAAGTACACGAGGAGGTTTCGTTTCTGCCGGCGAAGAGAAGGGGGGAAGAGTGTCAGAGGTGCTGGGGAACAGGGCAGCAGGCTGAGGAGAGCTGTGCAGGCAGCAGCCTGCTCAACCACAACCACTCTCCTCCAGAAGCAGAGTCATTCTCCTGTTTGCCACAGGGGAGGCAGCCCAAACCCCACAGCTACCCACCGCATGCCCAAACCGCAGGTAAAGACCCTCCCAGCACATTTACAGGCCGTGCAGACTGGCCCAGGAGGCAGCAGAGGATTCAGCAGTTAGAAGTGATTCTGTTCCAGTCCCTCCCATGTTAGCTGTTTCCAGGAAAATCACCTGGGAATCCCCTGGGCAGGTGCCAGCCTTCCCAGTGCCAGGCCACAGAAGCCGCTCAGGTATCTTACCAACTCTCAGGACACTACTAAGGCCAAGCATTCTCAAGCCAAATTTCACTGGCTACAGCCTGGGGGAGCAGCAGGGAGGAAAAGGGCAAATGCAGAACCTGCCCCTATCTGTTTCCAGCTGAAGCTTGCGAGGAGACACCAGGCACGTGAAATATCTTCCAGCATTTTTTAATGCATGAGCACCAGGAGCCTCCCTCCAGCTTCTCACTGCTCAGTTTTCTGCTGCTCTCCCTTCAGGCTTCCCCACCCCAGTTCCCTGGGAAGGAGCCAGCACAAAGTCTGATGGGTCAGCTAGAAGCTTTGTGGGTGCGCTTGTCTGGCTCCTGTCAGAGCAGGAACGCAACACTCATCCTGGCTTCAGGGAGGGGAGTAGCCTTCAGCACAGCAGCAGCCAGGTGCCACCCAGGAAAGCCCAGAGATGTGGGGTTTTCCCCCAGGAATGGCAGGATACCCCTGGGATGCTCTACCGCTCACCTTCACCAGAGCCGCCAACTCCTTCCATTGTTCCTGCCGGGGATCCACCCCGGTGGGGTTGTGAGCACAAGCATGCAAGAGGATGATGCTCTTCTCTGGAATTTTCTAAGGAAGATGTTAGAGAACAGGAGTTATTAATGACTTGTGAATGCTCTCCTCAGCTGCCGAGATGCGACTCTCGCCCTAGGCGGCTTAGATGAGCTTGGCATGGCTTCTAGCCTTGATTGGGTGCCTTCAGGCTACAGCAAGATGGCCACCCGTCTCCCCACATCACCTCCCTGCTCCCAGGCATGAAAGGCGACTCACAGAAATGTCATCCATGGCTCCAGAGAAGTCAAGGCTGCACGTCTTGGGGTCGTAGTAGCGGTAAGCCTGTAGCTGCAAGCCAGCGTCACGGAAAATGGGTGTGTGATTGCCCCAGGATGGTTTGGGTAGATACACATCACGGCTAGACTTGAAGAACCGTTGCTGGTCAAAAGAAGACAGAGTATTCAAACAGTTTGAACAGATTCACACAGTTAGAAAACCCCAGAGGTTCAGCTATGGTCAAAGGATGTCCTGTCCTTCCCCCACCGGCCATGGACTCACCAAAAAGTTGGCTCCGATCCGCAGAGATCCAGTCCCAGAAATCCCCTGCACGGTGACATACTGCAAGGGAAGAAACAGCCCCATGAGGCTGAGCAGCCAGGGACCATACAGGGAACAGCCCTGTCACATTGTGAGCAGAAGCACACCCAGACAGGGACACAAGGCTGGAGAGGACCACATGGGTTGGCATCTCTAAATCCAAGGCAGGGACCCCTGGCAGAGTCACACCCCTCCCCGGGAAGGGCTGTTTTCACCCCAGCCTCTGGAGGAGGGAGTTACACTTGGCTCTGGCCAGCTTGCAACACTGAGGTGCGAATACCCACGCCAGTCCTTCCAATTCTGCTGGGCACCCCCGTACCGACCGCATGTTGGACAGCACTGCCCACGCCCCGCTGGGCACCCCCGTACCGACCACGTGTCACAGTGTGCTGCCCACCCCCGCTGCCCATCCCTCTCCTTACCCGGCCGCTCTTGAAGGCCTCACTGTTTTCACCCAGAGCCAGTTCTGCAGACGCCCGGGTGAAATCCGCCAGCCCCCCGATGGGCAAGTACTCCTTGTCCATCTTCTTGGATGCTATCATGGCCTCCGCCTGGGAAGGAGGACACACATCAGTGAGGAAGGCATCACCCCGGAGAGGACGGGGGATAGCTCGAGGTGGCTCCTCCTCACACTCGCTGGGCAAAGGTTTGCTTACAGGAGCTTCCTTCAAACCCAGGGCGGTGGTAAACATTTCAGCTGATACTCTTGCGTCCACCATGGGGGTGAGACCTCAGTGGGTGACAGTGCCCATACAGCAGAGCCAGGAAACCCGATGCCAGGGGAAAGCACTTTGCTTCCAGTCCCTTACAAGTCAATGCCACTGCACGAGGACACATGACTCTACACAGGGAGACGTCCCAAAACCAGGTTGGGTAGCAAGCCCCTTGTAGGTCCACATCATGCTAGGAGTGTTATTGAACTAGATGGGGCATGTTACAAAGAGTGAACCCAGAAGGTCCAGCCAATTTGGAAAGGAGCCCACCTGAAAGGCAGCGCACCCAAGCCTAAAACCTGGCCTTGCTCCTCTCTACTTCTTTCAGGCAGACCCAGCAGCAGAAACCAGTCCGAGTCCCTGCCTAACACGGAGAGGAGAGGCAAGAACAGCCAAGGAGCCATGCTCAGGAAAAATACAGCAAGGGAGACACCTGGAGCACTGTGGGAATCCTATCCGTGCTCCCAGAGAGGCAGGACAGACCTTGGCAGCTTTCCCATCCCACCAGGAAACTCACCAAACCATCCCAGGTCCCCAGGTGCCGACACAGGGAGAGCGAGGGCCAGGGATGGCTCTAAACCCCACACCGATGGGAAACATGGACCCCACGTCCTCCCCACACCAAGGAGACCAGACAGTCAATACATGTGTCAGGTTTTTAAGGTTTTTGCCTCCTTCTATGCACACAGCCCCAGGACAGCTCCATAATCCCCCCAAGGGGCTCTGTAATCCCCCCCCAAGGGCAGTGGCCACATCCAGCTCTCCTCCCCAGGCTGAAGTTTGACACTGGCTTATGGAGAAACTGGTGACAATGGCTCAGCAGAATTCCTAAGCCTAATCCATGAAGGGAACAATGTCAGCTCTTTCCTCACACATGGGTCGGCCCAGGGAAGCACCAACTGATTCAAGAAACACCTTGAAGTTCAGAGGACGCCTGGGTTGGAGGGCTCGTGGAAGGCAGCAACTAATTAGATTTACCCAGATGGGAATAGGACACTTACTCCCCGTTTAATCCCTTGACTACTTAGCAACTGGCCCTGTTGCTTCTTAAAAGCATTAGTACTGCCAAGGAAGCCATCCAGGAACACCATTCTGCTCTGGTAGAGACAGACCCCTCATCCAATGGATCAGCAGCCAGCAGCAGACTCACCTTGCGAACACAGTTCAGGACATACGGCTTCCCGTTGTCATCCCGGTACGCTCCCACACCCAGGTTCATCTTCTTGGAGTTGGTGTCGCGCTTGAAAGCTTCGGTCACCCCCAGGATGGGGTCGGGGGGACCCATCTCCACATGGGACCACCATGAGCTGAAGGTGGGGGGAAAAACAAAACAGCAGCAGCTAAGAATTAAGCTTGAGAACTGGGCATGGATGTGCACCGACCGGGCTAGAGGGAAAGCCTGGGGGGGAATCTTTTAAACCACTGGGAAAAGTACAAGCAGTGGCAAGAGAACTATCTAGGGGGGGCAGGGAAACCCCACATAGCTCCCCTGTGCTCTACATTTTACATTGTGGAACAGGCAAAGAGCCTCAGTTCACCATGGCTGAAGATAACCAACCTCCTCCAAGTCATTCACATGGAGAAACAGCCCCGTTTTCCTCACATCAACACAGAAAGGCACCGGGAACAGAGCCTGACCCCCCAGCCATGCGCCATCTCTGCAGCCCACAGGTGGGATCCCACCAGTCCATCCCCTCCAGGGAACCTCGGCCAGACCCAGGCCCCTGCACGAGTATGGAGCACCTTCCAAACTCCTGGAGGGTCTCTTGTGCATGAGAAATGACCTGCTTTTCCCACCTAAGGAAGCTATTTCCCCTCCCTGCCCTACAAACTGCCTCACTTCAAGAGGGACATCGCAGCCAAATGCCGCTTTCCTAGAAGTCGTGCAGGACTCCCTGCCCAGGGTGACAAGTGGGGAGCTCTGGTGTGAGGGCCTCTTCCCTTGCCATGGAGCACGAACCCTCCGTGTCAGAGGCGCTCTGTGTCCCCGCCAGCCTCTCCACAAGCCACCTGCCTCTTGGCAGGCCCCCCTGAAGACGGAGCAGCTCTCTTAATGTCAAGGGCAGACCAGAGCACGCTATAAAAAGAAACCCGTTATTCTCCCTTTGGCCGCAGCCTCTGCTCAGTCCCATGTCCAGGCTTCGCAGGCAGCGCAGGAGAAGCAGCTGTGGTGTTTTCCCAAACTTGCCTTGCAGAGGGTTACGGCTGTGTCAGCCCCCTCCCAGCATCCTGACTCACAGCATCATACTGACCCATGCCTTGGAGCTCTCGGTCTCCTCATCTGGGGAGGATTCTGGGGCAGGATTCAGTCTTGATTGCCAAAGGAGAAGCTCCTGCTGCAATCACTTCCAGATACCAGCTTTACAAAGCTTTGGAAGGCCCTCTCACCTGAAGATAAGAAGTTATCCCAACAGGAATGCTAGATCCCACCCCAGGCAATGCAGACAGCCTGGAGCCACCTGCTCCCGAGGTGACAGACATCTATCTGCAAGCAGTGGGGCCAGGCAGATTAAGGAAGCTCCAAGGTTTACGTGATCAGCAGACCTCACAAAGTCATCATCTCCCTCCACTCCATCCTGGTTTTGGGTCCATTTAGACCCAGCTTAGTCATGGCATAACTTTGCGCAAACACACGAGGCTGTGTATCATTGGAGCCCCAAACATCACTTGCCCTGTTCTACCCACCTCCTCCCACCCCTTTCCCAAATAAAAAGCCTCCTCTTACCAGGCCCTCTGGAAAAAAGGGCAGCAAACACAGACCTGGGGCGTTTTAAAAATGGAAAATGTCCTTAGCGTCTTCCAGCCCGCTAACAAGCCTTAATTACCTCTCTGGCAAAGCTTGGGATCGACTTAGGAAGGAGGATGAGTCAGTTGTGCCAGCAACACGTACCCTGGCAGCGTCCTGGCAGTGGGGACGTGGGCGGCAGCCAGCGGGGATGGAGCAGCCTGGGGAGCCAACGTGAGCAGGACCCCGGGATCGGTGGCTGCTTCGAGGAAACCTCTCCCCAGCAAGGGAGGGGGAAGAGAGAAGCACAGGAGCACATCCCTCTGCAGCTGCCCTGGCCTAGGATTATTCGGGAATGGGGGCTGCAGGAGCCCCGCTATCTATTTTGAAGATCGTGCTTCTGGCACCTTCCTTCTGCTGGGCTTTTCCCAAGCAGCTTAGGAGCGTTTGGGGTATTTAGGTCTCGATCCTACCAACACTTAAGCAGGTCGCTGGGTGCTAATCAACTCCTGCTGCAATTAACATCCTGCAGCTTTAACCTGAGCTGCAGTGCTCCAGAGAGTTAAGTACTTGTGTTCTGAGCCAGCTTAAGGCAGGGAAGGGGAGGCTTAGGACTGATTTTCCCCTTCTTGGCCTGAAGGTTTGGGGTGAAGGCCAAAGAAAGACTCCTGTGATGTTTCCTGGGTGGTGAGCTTCCGAGGAGACAGGAGGAAAAGTGTCCAGGCCAAGCTGTCCAAACACATCAGGATGGCCACAAGATCCAAGAGACAGGGGTTTGGGACAAGAGGGCTGCTAGGGGCCTGAAGCCACGAGTCCTAAGGCACTGCAACCCCTGTTACTGTAACGTTGTTGTGTCTGCACTGTATTATATATATATATACTTCTGAGGAATTAAAGAGTGGCAGGCTCAAATAAAAGTCAAAGTTACAAACTGCACATCTTCTCTGCCAAGATGGTGGTATTTCAGTGTGGAAAACGACATGAAGGCAAGTTTAAGGTGGGTACCCAAGGGGTACCTGATGTAAGCCAAGGAGAGCATGTTCTCCAGCTACGGGACTTGAGCACAGGTGGCTTGAGTCTGAGGTTCGATGCTGACCAGGCCTGGGATTCGAGTTGTCTCCATGCTCTTCAGCCAGGATGGTCCTCTGAGCTGGTTTAACACACAACTGCAGGTGCCACATGATGGACGGGACAGAGAGAGGGTCGGGGAGCACACCAGGAACCACAGGAACCAGCAACACCCTTTAAAAATGTACATGGACCTCCTGGCCCAAGCTGCAGACACCCAGGGCCGTGCCTGTGGACCCAAGCCAAGCCCAGAAAGCCCAAGCTTTCCTGCATGCGAGTGGGCGAAGGTTTCCATCATGAAGAAAACGGTCCCTGTTCCCTGATGGCCACGTCAGATTTCAAAACCTCTGGGGAGCCCCTGCAGTGGTTTGCAATGCCTCCCTGGGCGGATGGGCCAGAGGCAACGCTGGCCGGATACCACAGCTAAAGCAAATATTTACACAAGCCCAACGCCAACGGGCTGCTCTGGCTACCACCCCCCTTTCAGCCTTAAAATTCCTTATCCCAGTCAGCTGCAGGGAGAGCTTCCTGCCCAGGGAGGCATTTCAAACCCCTGTCTCACCCAGGGAGGCATTTCAAACCTTTCAACCCCCTGCCTCCTGACACACCACTGAGTTATCACCTTAATTACCATTTCTGAGGAATGCCTTTTAACTGTTTTTGTATCTCTTCACCTCTGTCCCCATTTCAGAAAGGGCATTCCCAGCTCAGAGCATCTGTAACCCCACTGCAGCCCCACGTGAAGCTGCCGAAGGTAAGGAACCGGAGAGGATCAGAGCTGGGAGTAAGGAGCCACTCTCCAGGCACGCTGCAGGGGAAGAACCAGAGGCTGTGCACAAAGGCTCCCTGCTTACAAAAGGGATGGTCCACATCCCTTTTAGGTGGCCTAGACTCAATCCCGAGTTTGTGGTGTGACAAGCTTGAGGACAGTGAAGGCATCGCCAGCAGCTCGCGTACCTTCCACAGGCCTGCTAAGGTCCGAGGTGGAAAACACGAGCTCTAGGCAGCTCCATGGTACCTGCTGAAAGAGCCACCTCAGAAGGCAGTGAGGGGCTGGGCAAAACAATACCCAATAGCCTTTGTATTCTGCTGGAAGGGGGAAATAACCTCCTCATAGGCACTGCTTTTCCTTGAAGCTTCCCAAGCCAGGACGGGGGCCAGGTGTGCTCTGGAGAGCGGCAAGGCCTTGCCCATGTAGCCTGCATGCTCTGCTTCCCAGTTGGTGTTCCCAGTTGGAGCTGAGCCCTGTAGCTCTCAGATCAGTGGTTCTGGGCTCTTCCCAAGGCTCCGGCTGCACCTCGTACCCTTCTACCCATCCTCCACTGCCTTCACAGGCAGCAGAGTCCAGAGCCACCAGTGCAGAACTGGCTCTTGCTGGTCTTCCCTTGCTCACATCCCACCCACGCCAGCTTTGCACACCCAAAAGCTGGGCTCTCCCACAGGCAGCCCCCAGCCCATGGTGCCTGTGGAGGTCCCCCCAAAGACCAAGCACAGGATTCCCAGGCTGACACCACCATGCGTGGGTGCCCCTCAGTCTCGCTATAAGGTACATGATGGGGAGAGGCGCCCCAGCCCCATTTCACAGTGCAGTGGGTCTCCCTGGTCCCTGTGCACAGTGACACCCCAGCCCTGGGGCACAAGGCTACCTTGGTCCCCATGCATGGTGCCACCCTGGTCCTGGTGCACGTGGTCCTGGTGCTTGGTGCCACCCCAGCCCCAGTGTACAAGGCACCCCCAGCCCCAGTGCGTAGTGCCACCTCAGCCCTGGGGCACAGGGCTCTCTTGGTGTATGGTGCCACCCCGGCCCCAGTGCAGAGGGATCCCATGGCCCCGGTGCACAGGGCCAGCCCGGTCCCAAAGCCACCCTGGTCCCGGTGCCCAGGGCTTCCCCGGTGCACTGGGCCACCCCGGCCCCATCCTGTTCCCAGGGCCATCCCAGCTCCGGTGCACAGGGCTCC
>VZTU01019306.1:4616-19335 GCA_013400835.1 Zapornia atra | reverse complement strand
TCCAACCCCTAAGATTCTGTGGTGATGTGACACCCAGCCTTTTATGAGGGAAGCTGCGGCTTCTTTTCTCTCTCTGAAACGGGCAGCTTGGCTTTTCCTTTTGCCACTTTAACACCAGGGAAGGAGAAAACTTGCCCTGACAGTTCTATCCCCCTGGGAGTTCCTTCCTGGCTGTTACCAGCCTTGTACGGCTGCGCTGTGGCTTTGCTTTGCCCAGCAGGAATAAGCCCCAGCCTTGCCTAGGGCACAACTCGGGAGTGCAGGTTTTTAACGGGGCTGTATGGTTTTACCTTGATTTCCTGTTCCTGGGACGGTGCTTGAATCAGTAGGGCAGGAGCTGTACCACCTCTGGCCACCTTTCACTCACAGCAAAAGAGCAAAACTACTTTCTAGTAGCTAGAAAGCTGCTAGGCAGAGAGGGACCTGGGGGTGTTGGGTGACTGCAGGCTGAACATGAGCCAGCAGTGTGCCCAGGTGGCCAAGAAGGCCAACAGCATCCTGGCTTGTATCAGAAACAGCGTGGCCAGGAGGTGATTGTGCCCCTGTACTGGGCATTGGTGAGGCTGCACCTCTAATACCTGGTTCAGTTTTGGGCCCCTCACTATAAGAAAGACATTGAGGTCCTGAGGCATGCCCAGAGAAGGGCAGCCAGGCTGGGAAAGGGGCTGGAGAGCAAACCTTATGAGGAGCGGCTGAGGGAGCTGGGGGTGTTCAGCCTGGAGAAGAGGAGGCTGAGGGGAGACCTTATCACCACCTACAACTACCTGAAAGGAGGTTGCAGAGAGGTGGGGGTTGGTCTCTTTGCCCAAATAACAAGTGACAGGACAAGGGGGAATGGCCTCAAGCTGTGCCAGGGCAGGGTCAGATTAGACATCAGGAAAAAGCTCTTCACCAAAAGGGTTATGGGGCACTGGCACAGGCTGCCCAGGGAGGGGGTTGAGTCACTGACCCTGGGTGTGTTTAAAAGATGGGTAGATGAGTTGCTCAGGGATCTGGTTTAGTAGGGGGCAGATATGGTTGGACTCGATCTCAAAGGTGTTTTCCAACCTAGTGATTCTGTGAACCCTCCTCAGGTCTTCCAGAGAACATAGGAGAACATCACCTCCCAGATGATGATTCCCAGCCTTAGATCCCAAGATGATGGGAGGGGTGTGTACATCCCTGTTTCCAGAACCTAGCAATCAGAGAGATTTTAGCCAGACTTGTGTTTTCAGTGATTCCTATTGAAAGGAAGATCTTGGCTGAACAAAGAGACTTTCAGGGATCTGTTTCTTTCCTCTGTAGAGTGGGATCAGTACCATCTGGATCTCATGTGGGTCACATGTTAGAAATCCAAACATCATTTTAAGTCATGTCTTGGGTCTGGTTCTTCAGCAGGCACTAAATGCCATGTAGTTTTCTTTACATAGGGAAGAAGAAATCATAGACCTCTGAAACATAGATGCACAGAATTAAACAGCTTTGCTGTTGCTGGTTTTCTTCTTTTGAAGCACAACTGAAGATGGCACTTGGACCCAGTCGAGTGGCTGGGTTTCTGCCAAGAGGCTCTGGCTTTGCCCCTTGATCTCTCCATTTGAACACTGGTTACAGAAACATGGCAACAGTCAGGCACCTGATCCAGAGCATCCTGTGTGCCTGTTTCCCAACACAGCCTGACCACAGGCAACTGAGTCATCTGCTGGTTTTTGCTTGGGGAGACAGTTGTGGTAGGGTTTGGGGGGAAGTGTAAGCTTCAGCCCTTCTGGGTTTGTTGCTCTGTAACTCCTGGCCAGGAGGATAACCCAACAAACTACTGCACTTCCAGCACTGAGCTCTCAAGAGAGTGTCTCACCAGAATTAATCGTTTCCAGGCGTTGCTGAGGAGGCAGGAAAACGTATGGAGAAACCATCAGAGTATTGTAGTGAGGGGAAGGTCACTACATTCTGTTTTGAGAACTGAGCAAAAGGCTCTTGTAAGCCTAAGATCAGGAAGGAAACAACAGCATTTGACCCTGGTTCACCTGAGGTTCTTACGCAGCAAAGAGCCGAAAGCTCTGGCTGGGCTCGGCGGGGCCTTGTTGCAACAGGAGTTCCCTCTGAAGGAGAGTACAGCTGCTCATGAGCAAGAAACGCTGCTTGGGCAGTAAATCCCCCTTAATATGATTTACTGTAGTGTGACACAGGACGTGAGGGGTGTTGCTGCAGTGGGCTTGGAGGTGGGAGCTGCTAAGGGCCGCAGATCAAGCCACAGCAGAGCCGGTTCCCCACAGAGGGACAGGGGGCCGGCGGAGGCGGCTGGTGTGTGACTGCCTAAAGCATTCCCCACTGAAGCATTTTGTCCTGCTGTATTGGATTAGGATGGCCCAAGAAATGGCTTTATCTCCTTTGGTTTTGGAGGAGCGCTGCAGGAATTAGCATGAAACATTAAAAGCCTTTGAATGGCTGTGGAATGCTTTAAAGTATTTCAAAGGCCTTTCCACTATTTCAATTTAGTTTTTAGAAATAATCATAGAATCATAGAATGGTCTGGGTTGGAAGGGACCCCGAGGGTCAGAGAGCTCCAACCCCCCTGCCACAGGCAGGACCACCAACCTCCAGGCCTGGAGCTACACAAGGTTGCCCAGGGTCACATCCAACCTGGCCTTGAACACCTCCAGGGATGGGGCAGCCACCACCTCTCTGGGCAGCCTGTTCCAGCCCCTCACCACTCTCTCTGGAAAGAACTTCCCCCTAATATCTAATCTAACCCTTCCTGCCTTTAGTTTTAATCCAGCCCCCTTGCCCTGCCATTATCTGCCCTTTGAAAAAGCTGAATCCCCTCCTGCTTATCAGCTCCCTTCAGGGACTGGCAGGCTGCAATGAGGTCCCCCCACAGCCTTCTCTTCTCCAGGCTGACCCAGCCCAGCTCCCTCAGCCTCTCTTTGTAGGGCAGCTGCTCCAGCCCTCTCCTCATCCTCGTGGCTCCTCTGACCCCTCTCCAACAGTTCCCCATCTCTCTTGTATTGGGGGCCCCAGCTCTGGACACAGGACTCCAGCTGGGGCCTCCCCAGGGCAGAGCAGAGAGGGACAATCACCTCCCAAATAATAATAATGGGACATATGATGATATTTGCACATTGTATGAGTGTTTTGTGTATCCAATGTGAAAAGATAACCTGCTTACCATGTCTTTTAATTGATGAAGCAGCAATAAAAAACCCCCCAAGTTGGTTTGTTCAGAGCTACACATCTGCTTCTCAACAGAGGGGTCTTAAGGATTTAAGTTATCTCCCAGTATGATTTTTTCTTCAAGTATTTGCCAGTATTTCTCAACCAACAAAGCTAAAATTTTCTTCATTATTTTCCTTTTTCTAATTTTTTCCCCTCAAAATCCAAAAATCACAGTTTGCTAACTGAAGCCATTGCAGGGGAGTCGTGCTCTGAGAGAAAGAACCAGCAAACTTGAGGACATGGTCTAGAGGTGCTTGAGGACACAGTCTAGAGGTGCTTGAGGACATGGTCTAGAGGTGCTTGAGGACACAGTCTAGAGGTGCTTGAGGACATGGTCTAGAGGTGAACCAGGCAGGGTTAGGCTCTGGTTGGACTTGATGATCTTAAAGGTCTCTTCCAACCTAAGTGGTTCTATGATTCTATGATTTTTGAGATCAACAGTTGGTCTTGTAAAGAAATAGGGAGAATGCTGGGGGATTTCTCTCTGTGCACATCTAGAGGCTCATTCCCACCCTCTGTGTGATGGGGTATGTGGGCTGTGATCACAGAGCAGCTGAAGCTGGCTCCCAGGCTGTGGTTTACTTAAACTTCACAGCAATAGGGAGCTTTCACTGCATGTAAATGATCTGGAAAATGAAACCCATCCCCAGTAGTACAAATGTTTCCAGGTCATATGATCTGAAACTCAGCAATTTTTTAATTAAGGAATTAAAGAGTTATCCAGCAGTGTGCCTGCCTGGGTTTTAATAGTTGTCTATTGAAATAAAGTAACTGCCTTTGGAAGAAGAAAGTACATGTGATTTAGGTTGGGAATCAATAATTTACAAGGTTGATCTCTAACCATTGGACAAGTTGCTACTGAACAGGCTGGGGGAAGTTTCTTCAGGGTGAGTGCTCTCCCTAAGTCCACTTGAGCATCTCACCTAGTTGTTCAGGTTTCCTCTCCTTCAAGTTGAGAGATGCACCTTCAAGTGAGAATTTTATCCCTGTAAGTTTTAGGAGGTGTGGTCCACCACTCGAGACGTGTTCACCTTTCCCACATGTCTGCTAATGTGTAGGTGTCTGTACTCTTGAGTTTACCCTAGATCCTAAAGTTGTAGATATTTTCAGGTAGCTGAGATTCAGCTGTTCTCTTGTACCCTGGGATAAAAATGTTTCACATGAGCTTTAATTAGAAGAGTCAAATGATGCAGTGCTAAAATGCAGGCTGGGGAAGGCAGTCTGTCAGTATTATGTAGTGAAACAACTGCTCTGGGGAGCAAAAAAACATCACAAGAGTTTCTTGTCTTTGCACTGCTGGGAGTAGGGGGAGAGATTTAGGCTAGGTTAAGCTTAGCTGGTGTAGCTAAGCTGAGCTCAATCGTCTGAGGCTGCTCATGGGTTTGCCATCTCTAAGGCAGTTGTACCAATTAAGTATAGTATTTGTAGTATGTTCATACTCCAGATAAGGCAAACTGTTTTCAGTGGTGCTAGGAATGCTGTCACTTCCAGCATTATAAACGACTGTGTGACTAGCTAAGTGTGGTGGTTTTGGCCCTAACCAAAGGCCAAATCCCCCCCAAGCCACTCGCTCACTCCCCCCTTCAGCCCAAAAGGGGGAGAATATAGATATTGGGAGGCTTAGGGCTTGGGATAAGGCCAGAGGGAGCACTCTCCAGGTAGTGCAATGGGCAAAACACACTCAGCACAGAGTAAAGGAAAGAAAAGTGATTTATTACTACTTACTACAACTCACACACCCTGTGAACCACAACGAGATAAGAAGCGGCCAGGTCTCCAAGCCCCTTCCCCCCACCCCTCCCTCCTTAGCAAACTTAAACCTCATCACGATCTTACTCCCTTCTTCCCCCCCAACATGGTGTGGGGAGGGGCAGGGAATGGGCAGGGGGTTCCAGTGATCCCTCACAAGCTGCTTTCCTTCCCCAGATCTCATCCCTTCTCCTTCCCCCCACCCCCACCCCCGGCCTCTTCGCACTCCTGACTTTAATCAGAGATTGGCTCCCTTCTTCCCCCCCATGGCAGCACAGGGGGGGCAGGGAATGGGCAGTGGGGGGGTCAGTCCGTTCCTCCCGAGCTGTCTTCCATCTCAGCTGGGGGGGGGCATTCCACACACACCCCCCCTTCCCCTGCGGCACCGTGGGGTCCCACCCACGCCAGAGTCGTGTCCACGAGCTCCTGCAGCGTGAGGCCTCTCTGTGGGGGAGTCACCTCCTCCCCACAGGCCCCTCAGCAGGACTCTCCCCTCCACAGGGTGCTGACACCCGGGCCCAGACCCCCCGGCCTGGTGCCCCCCAAAGTCACAAGTCCCCCTGCAACCCTGCTGAGGCGTGGAGCAATCTGCACAGGGCACAGGTGTCTCTGCTCCCCGTCCTCACCCCTGGGCTGCGGGGGGACACCCGTGTCCCCATGGGCTGCACCCCGAGCTGCAGGGGAAACTCTCTCTCCACACCCCCCCTCCTGCGGGCCTGGCCTTGGCGCCTGTGCGGCCTGGGCCATCTTCTCCCTCCCGCTCCGCTGGCAAAGTGCCCCTGCCAGCAGGTTTTCTCTCCTCTCTGGGATTCCCAGAGGGGCTCTGACCAGCTCTGACAGGCTCAGGCTCCAATTTGGCCTGGAATGGACCAATGCTTTCAGAATATGGGGCTTGCAGAGAGCTGTAACTGCAGCTGACAAGAGCCACTGAAGCAGCACAGCTGCACCAAACTGCAACACTAAGTCATAAATTATGGTATGCTGGCTTGTTGTTATGCTTGACCAACCTACTGAGCACCATATATATGATCAGGCTTTGCTTAAACCTCTGTTTTCTTGCAGTAAATTGCTTGGATCGACATGTTGAAAAGTCTCCAGACAGAGTGGCTCTGATTTGGGAGAGAGATGAGCCTGGCACTGAGGTGTATGTCACATACAGGTATGGCACCTTCTCACGATGCTTTACCATGCCTGGTGATGTGGTGGGGGTGGGGAGAAAAGCTGCTGCTCTGCAGTTGGACCTCTGTGAAACTCTGCTTTCTTTCAAGGAAAGTACTCCAGCACACAGCACAGGCAGCTGCAGCACCTAGGCTGTGGTGTCAGGATGAGATACCTCCTGAGAAAAAGGAAACATGTTCCCACCAAGAGATGATGCCCTTCCCTTGGGTTCTCATGGAGAGCACTCCCTGATCTTAGACACTTGTTTAATGAACATCTTCCAGGGTGAGATGTACAATGGGTAAGTTAGTGACAGCTCCTGAAAATTTCACCTGGAGATCTGGCATCATCTTCTAGCTATGGTGTTCATCATGCCTGCTCATACATTACCTCTAAGTGGGGGCTTTGAGAAGAAAAAGGTGCTTTTTAAAATCCCTGGGTTACATTCTCACTTCCCTGTTTTATTGTTTTTTTCTTACAAGAAAAAAATGATCTCTTGAGGTCCCTTCCAAGCCCTAAGATTCTGTGAAGAAGTGTTCATAGGAGAATTTCTGTGAGCAGCTTTTGGTTTCACAATAGCAGCAGATGTCTTGCTGTAAATATGGTCAGTGGTCCATAGCATCCTATGGAGGCCTGGCTGGAGTAGATTTGAAGCTCCCTGTGCTCCTCTTCCCCACCCTCAGTGCAGTTGAGAGCAACTTTGATGCTGTTCTAAGTGATGCTGACTTGTAGTTGCTTCTACAGATGGTAGGGTTTGTGAGAACATGGCAGATGTAAAGCATATTTCTCTCCTCCCTGCTCTGTGCCCCTGTTTAGGAGAAAAGCCTGCCTACAAAAATGGCTTTTACATCATCTATCTGTCTAGTGAGAGTTAAAGGTTTTCCAGACCTGTGTGTTCCTCCCTGCATATTTTAGGGAGCTGGATGTTTGATCTGCTGGATCTTAGGGAGGTGGATGTTTGATCTGCTGGATCTTAGGGAGGTGGATGTTTGATCTGCTGGATCTTAGGGAGCTGGATATTTGATCTGCTGGATCTTAGGGAGCTGGATGTTTGATCTGCTGGATCTTAGGGAGCTGGATGTTTGATCTGCTGGATCTTAGGGAGCTGGATGTTTGATCTGCTGGATCTTAGAGAGCCACACATTTGATCTGCTGGTGTCCTGGTTCTGGGCCAGGCCCAAGCAGCCAGCACAAGCGAGCTGAGTTACCCCAGGCTGTTTCCTCACCACCTGACATCACTCCTCCATAAAAGGGGCTGCTGGGAGGGAGGCTCTCCTGGGTGCTTCCAGGGCAGTCTCATGCTGTGTAGTACTTTGTGCTATCACTGGGTGTGAGTGACATTTTCCACAGGCTGTTAACTGTTCCCCTTTCATGGATTTTGGCAGTGAACTGTCCTTACCCCAACCCATGGGGACTCAGTCTGTCTCTCCTGTGGGAGTGAGTGGCCTGTGGTGCTCAGGCACTGCTTGGGGCTGACCCACCACAGCTGGATTGGAAACTAGAAGAGACATGGGAAGTCTTGGCATCTGTCTCCTTCAGAAAATGTCTTTTGTAGCCTGATAGTGTGGGGATTCCTGGAGCTCTTTGAGTCTAAATAGGTTCTGGTGGCCTGCTTCACCTCCAGAACTTATTTAAGCTCCTCCTGAGTTGAGGAGGCAGGAGTGGGTGTACAAACAGCTTTGGGAGGTAAGTGCTCTATGCAACAGAAATAAATGCTGGTGGATATAAAACTGTGGAAGAAGTGGATTGGTTTTAATCTTGGTGGTTTCATTTGACAGGCTGGGGAGGTGTGTTATGATATAAATGTGTTGTAACCAGTTGGGTAGCTTGGCTAGATGCTTGTAAGTTTTGCTTTTGCCATGCTGGTGGTAGAAAAGGAGATGGAATTGGAGGCTTCTCTCAGAGTTTGGGGGGGATTGGAGGTGGGGAGTGGGTGGGAATGTACTTTTTACTGCTTGTCTAGGGGTATGTGAGTGAAGGGAATTGTGCTCTGATTAGTGTGAGGAGAGCAGCCCATCAGATAACACAGCCTGATCAAGGCAGCCCTAGCCTTTGCCTTAAACTGTGCTGCTTGAGGTGTTGCTGAGCTCCAGACCCCAAACCATCTTCTGAGGATCTCTGGAGATATGAGATGGCCTTTCAGAACAGCAACAGAGTGTTGTTTTTTTTTTCTCTTGGCCATGCCAAAATATCTTTGATAAAGCAAGCCTATTTTCAGCCTGTGGATTTGCAGTTGTTGTGGCTTGAAGACAACAAACCCACATCTGAAAAGGTAATCCCTCTGTGCAGCCTTCCAGGGACACAGGGGTGAGCAGCCAGGAAGTCAAGCTGGCAAGCTCTGTTGTTTTCCAACTTCTGCTTGTATGAGAGCCATGTTCCTCCTTCTTCCTGAGAATCTTGGGGAGGTGGGGCTGCATTCAAGAGACTTTAGCCCTATCACAGAATCCTAGGGGTTGGAAGGGCCCTCCAGAGCTCCTGGGGTGCAACCCCCCTGCCAAAGCAGCTCCCCAGCTCATATTGCACAGAGAGGTGTCCAGACGGGGCTGGAATCTCTCCAGAGAAGGAGACTCCACACCCCCTGGGCAGCCTGTCCCAGGGCTCCCTCACCCTCACTGGGGAAAAGTTCTGCCCCAGGGTGGGGTGGAACTCCCTGTGCTGCAACTTGCAGCCATTGCCCCTTGTCCTGTCCCCACAGACACTGAAAAGGGGCGGCCCATTCCCCCTGCATCCCATGCCTGAGATATTTATAGACACGAATTGTGTCCCCCCTGAGTCTTCTTTTCTCCAGGCTGAACAGCCCCAGCTCACCCAGCCTTTCCTCACAGGGGAGATGCTCCTGTAAACAACCCAATGTGGTAAAATGGGTCACTTGGTGCTCTGCTTATGTCATTAAGTCAGGAGTATCTTTGTTGAAAGCAGTGGTATATGGCTGTGTATGCAAGGAGATAATTTTGCCTTTTCTGTGGTCTTTAGGCTGCCTTTTTAAAGGTTTGAAGTGAGAAAGGCTTTCCAAGGTGTGTTGGCACTGACTTACCAGTGGGATCCTGGGGGGCATCAGGAGGAGTGTGGGCAGCAGGTCACAGGAGGGGATCCTCCCCCTCTGCTCTGCCCTGGTCAGGCCCCACCTGGAGTGTTGTGTCCAGTGCTGGGCTCCCTGGGATCAAACAGACAGGGATCTCCTGGAGAGAGTCCAGAGAAGGGCTACAGAGATGCTGAAGGGCCTGGAGCATCTCCAGGACAGAGGTGGCTGCTCTCCCTTCTTTAGAGACCTGCCAGGCTGAGAAAACAGCTGAGTGGCAGCCCTGTTCCTGTCACAGCCTGCAAAGGAAGCAGGTGGCTGTGCAGGAAAAGGGCTGGAACAGGCTTCCTCCTCCTTGAGGAAGGGAAAGGTCCCAATCAGTAGCACCTCCTCCAAGCATTGGCAAGAAACACAGCTCCATGGCAAAGTCCTGTCCCAGCTTGCTCATCCTTGGGAGATGTGGGACCCTCTGCTCTCTGCCCTGCTAGCTTTGCCCTTGCTTGCAGCAGGAAAAGGGCTGGTGGGGCTGTGCTGGCAGCCAGCCTACATCCACCCTGATGACAAGCACACACAGGGGTTGTGTGAGCAAAACTCACTGCTGGATTTTGTCCTGTCTCCCCAGCTGATGCAACTTAGCCTTTTTTGGGGGGGAAAAAAAGAGTTTCTTCACCCCTCTTGTATTGGGGCCCCCCAGCTCTGGACACAGGACTCCAGATGGGGCCTCCCCAGGGCAGAGCAGAGAGGGACAATCCCCTCCCTGTCCCTGCTGGCCAGCCATTTAGCTGTAACAGCAATTCTTCTAATTGACCAGGCAACCATGCCAGTGGTTTCCTTCTTTTGCCTTGCTTCTTTATCTTTTTATGCTCCCATCATGGGTTTACAAGCCTAACATAAAGAGACAGGATGAAGAAATCCAGGGCTGGTATGATAAGAAGCCTTGAGAGGTGGAGGTGCAGGACATGGTGCAAAGGAGAACAGACAGCAAGAGATGGAGCACAGGCTGGCACTGGCAGCCCTACACTGTGAACAACCCATCAAAGAAATGCTGCCTGCTTTGCTCACTTAGTCCTTCTCAGCCCTCACAACCCCCTTGTGCAGAGGATCCGCCCGCTGTTGCGCCATCAACTGACCTTGCAGTGCCTTGCCTGTCCCTGTGGGGAGGGGCTGGGTGCTTCCTTTCACTGTGGCACCTTTCACAGACTCACAGGGGTTGGAAGGGGCCTCCAGAGCTCCTGGGGTGCAACCCCCCTGCCAAAGCAGCTCCCCAGCTCATATTGCACAGAGAGGCGTCCAGACGGGGCTGGAATCTCTCCAGAGAAGGAGACTCCACCCCCCCTGGGCAGCCTGTCCCAGGGCTCCCTCACCCTCTCCACAGGACTCCAGCTGGGGCCTCCCCAGGGCAGAGCAGAGAGGGACAATCCCCTCCCTGTCCCTGCTGCCACCCCTCTGCTGATGGAGCCCAGGATCCCATTGGCCTTGCGAGCTGCCAGAGCCACTGCTGCCTCATGTTCAGTCTCTCCCCCACCAGAACCCCCAGGTCCTTCTCAGCAGGGCTGCTCTCCAGGAGCTCTTCTCCCAGCCTGTATCTCTGGCTGGGATTCCTCCAGCCCAAGTGCAGCCCCTGACACTTGGCAGTGCTGAACCTCATTAGGTTCCCACCTTCCCAGCCTGGCAAGATCCCTCTGGATGGCTTCCTTTCCTTCCACATGATGCTCAGGGGTTTGTGGATTTCTGTGTTGGGGTTCTTGGCTTCACCTTCCCTTTGCCTTTGTGCCTGTACACTGTACTGCTGAGGGATCTCCACAGCCTTCCTGTGTCAGCCTTTCTGGGCACAAAGGAGAGGAAGGCTGAGCAAATAGATTCTGGTGACAAGACTTGGGGCTTGTTGTCTGTCAGCTTGCTTACAAGCTGTCATTAAGCAAATGTTCAACTGGGGTTAATGGTAAAGAAAACCCACCCTGAGAGCTTCTGCAATCCCAGTCAGTGAGTCCTAAATAAGCCAGCAAACCACAGAGTTCCTCAGAACAGAGAGATGCCATAGCCAGAGCTCTCTGGGCATTTCTGTGCAGGAGAAAGAGGCTGCAGCTCTGAAAGCACTTGGGTATTTTTGGTTGCAGATAAGTGGTTCTTACTTTGCTTTCTCATGGCTGCCTGTGTTATGGGGCTTGTTTCACTTCCTGTGCTCTGCAGTTGAGCAGCTTGGTTGTGTTGTGCCTCTTTGATATTTATCCCCATCAAAATTTTTCTCTTGATGCATCATCAGATGAATTCTGGGCCAGAGAATAGAATCCTAGAATGGTTTTGGTTGGAAAAGACCCTTAAGATCATTGCATCCAACTTGGCTAACTCCCTTCCTTGAACTGGAGGGGAAGCTCCTCCTTCTTTCTACAGGAGCCACAAGACACACCTGATGCTCAGGGGTTTGTGGACTTCTTTGTTGGGGTTCATGGCTTCACCTTCCCTTTGCCTTTGTGCCTGTACACTGTACTGCTGAGGGATCTCCACCAAGCCCACCACTAAGCCACATCCCTAAGCACCACATCTATGTCTTTTAAATATCTCCAGGGACTATGACTCAACCATTTTCCCTACACAGCCTTCCTAATGATTGACTACCCTTATCAGTGAAGAAATTGTTCTTAATATCCAGCCTAAACCTCCCTTGGTGTAACTTGAGTCCATTTCCTCTTGCCNGATTGTCCCTCTCTGCTCTGCCCTGGGGAGGCCCCAGCTGGAGTCCTGTGTCCAGAGCTGGGGCCCCCAATACAAGAGAGATGGGGAACTGTTGGAGAGGGGTCAGAGGAGCCACGAGGATGAGGAGAGGGCTGGAGCAGCTGCCCTACAAAGAGAGGCTGAGGGAGCTGGGCTGGGTCAGCCTGGAGAAGAGAAGGCTGTGGGGGGACCTCATTGCAGCCTGCCAGTCCCTGAAGGGAGCTGATAAGCAGGAGGGGATTCAGCTTTTCAGAAGGGCAGATAATGGCAGGACAAGGGGGATGGATTAAAACTAAAGGCAGGAAGGGTTAGATTAGATATTAGGGGGAAGTTCTTTCCAGAGAGAGTGGTGAGGGGCTGGAACAGGCTGCCCAGAGAAGCAGTGGATGCCCCGTCCCTGGGGGTGTTCCAGGCCAGGTTGGATGGGGCCCTGGGCAACCTTGTGTAGCTCCAGGCCTGAGGTTGGTGGCCCTGCCTGTGGCAGGGGGTTGGAGTTCTCTGATCCTTGGGGTCCCTTCCAACCCAGACCATTCTATGAGCCTATCATACTATGACAGAGGGACTTATCTCACAGATCCCTGTCTGGTTGGAGCTGAAAGCTAGTTTGGTTCATTTGTTTCTTCACAGCTATAGCTGGTTCTGGGGGTAGGGATGCGTTGGTAGATTGGTGCCATACAGCTTATTATGGACTGCAGAAGCCCAGCAGTCATTTGTTTGCTAACAGGTTTTGGAGTCCCTGGTGGTGTAGCTTGCAGACCCCTAAGGGTTCCCAGGATGGGCTGAAGATGAGTGTTAAGGAGTAGAAGACATCTCTCTCCTTTGGTACTCAGTGAGTTTCTGACCCCATAAGGCAATTGTAATTCCTGCTGGACTCTGCAGGTTTCTTCTCTGAGCAGATGGCTGGCACCAGTACAGGCTACCCTGCTGCCCCTCCTGGGGGTCTCCTCCCTTGGCATGAGACCACTCCTCTCCTGGCACAGTTACCTGTCATCTTCTCAAAGCCCTTCCACTGTAGGCATGCAGAGCTGCTCAGTTCATGAGAGCATCCTGGCCCCAGCCATGCCTGCAGTCGTGTTACCCCCTGCGCCCGTGTCAGCAGCATGTGCAGGTCCTTGCCTGCAAACTGCCTTTTTGTTCCTTAGAGGAACAGTTCTGCTATGAAGTCTGCACAGCACAGTGGAGCCCTGTGAAAAGAGCCATTGTTCCCATTCCCTGTGTTCCCAGGTTTCTCTGTGTAGGAGTGGCTGTGGTTTTACTTGGAGCAGTACCTCTGCTCTGCCAGGCCCTTGGGCTTTGTGTGGCAGGGGGAAGTGACAGTGGAGAAATTTGGGCTGCTCTGGCTTTGGTGAGAGTCTGGTAAAATCTGCCACTCTCACAAGTCTCTCAGGGCTTCACCTTTCATAGAATCATAGACTGGTCTGGGTTGGAAGGGACCCCAAGGGTCAGAGAGCTCCAACCCCCCTGCCACAGGCAGGGCCACCAACCTCAGGCCTGGAGCTACACAGGGTTGCCCAGGGCCCCATCCAACCTGGCCTTGAACACCCTCAGGTACAATTAAACACCTTGCCTGAATTGAGGACCAATGAGACAAGCAAGGAATTCATGAGCAGATAAGAAGTTGGTGAGACCAATGGGGTGGGGGCTGGAAGTCATCAAAGAAGTCATTTTATTTTCACAGAGCACAGAGTCCTTGAGTGCAGAATTTACTCAAATTATGGTGTTAGACTCCAAGTTCTGTCCCAATTGATGTTTCTTCTTTATCAGTGAGGCAGAGTCCTTCAAGCAAAGCATTGTTTATGTGAGGTCACTTCTATGGCACTTCAAACCCTCCTGTTAACAAGTCTTCCTTAACCCTTTACAAGCATCTTCCTTGCAAGTCCCCAAAGAGCAGTAATCAATATTTTTGGCAATGTGGAGACATAAATCCACTGGTACAGGCATTCATTGAGGGACACAGCATGTCACAATGGTTTACCCTTCACATGTAGAAGAAGCTGCTAGCTGTGAAGCACTTCCAGCAGTTCCTCAACGTAAACAGTGCCAAGGGGGGGTTCTTTGGACAATGCTTCTATTTCATCTTGTGTTTATCCCACCCAGGCTCCTGGTAGCTTCTGACTGAGCCTCATAAAGGGCCCAAGGATGGCTAAAATAGACACCAACTTCTGGAGGCAGCAGAAGGTCCTGTTGCCTTGCTGGCCGCTCTGCCCACACCACAGCCTGGCAGCTTGCTCATCCTTATGCAGCAAGATGGCCCTTAACCTCCCCCCCCTCTCTGCCCCAGGGTGGGAGCAGTCTGGCTTTCACCACCCCCTCCTTTAGGGGAGCAAAAGCTGGGGTGCCTATATTGCTGAGGTGACAAGGTCCAGAGGTGATGCTGATGCCTCACTCAGTGGAAGTTCACCCTCTTCTTGCTCCCTGGTGCCAGACGGGTTGTGAGGTCGCCTGATGCTGACTGTTGCTTCTGTGCCACAGGGAGCTTCTGGAGCTGACCTGCCGTCTTGCCAACACTCTGAAGAAATATGGGATACAGAAAGGGGACAGGGTGGCCATCTATATGTCCATGTCACCCTTGGCTGTGGCAGCCATGCTGGCTTGCACCAGGATCGGGGCTGTTCACACCGTGGTCTTCGCTGGATTCAGCGCGGAGTCCTTAGCTGGGAGGATCCTGGACTGTAAGTAGATGCAGACTGGGGAGCTAACCCCTCTGGGCAGTGCTCTGAGCCTTATCCTAATTCTTTGAAGCAAGAGCTCCTGGGCTCCATTAGAAGAGGGGTGGCAGCAGGGACAGGGAGCTGATTGTCCCTCTCTGCTCTGCCCTGGGGAGGCCCCAGCTGGAGTCCTGTGTCCAGAGCTGGGGCCCCCAATACAAGAGAGATGGGGAACTGTTGGAGA
>VZTU01019302.1:36992-48854 GCA_013400835.1 Zapornia atra | reverse complement strand
GGTGGGAGGAAGAGGATGGGGGGATGGGGGGATGATAAGCACTTATGGGTTGTTTGTTGGTTTTTTCCTCCCCCCCATCCCATGCTGAAATGTTCTGATTGCAAAGGGAGGAGGGTGAAGGAAGATGCTGCGTTTGGCCTTCCAGCTCAGCTAATAGCTCCAGGCTGGGAAATGGAGCATCTGCACTCCAGCCCTGAACTGGGGACCAGTCTTCCACCCTAACTGGGAAAGGAGAGTGCAAAAGCAGTTGCTCTTCCTGGACCAGCTCTTTAGTCCCTCTCTCAGGTCACCCCGTCCTGTCTCAGCACCCAGACCTTGGGAAGGGAGGGTTGGGTGGGGGTGAGGGCTCCGTGGGGTGTTGGTGCTCTGTGGGCTGCCAGCACCACTCCTCCTCGCCCGTGGGGCTCTGGAGAGGCTGCTCTGGGTGGTGTTGGCAGATTTCTTCCACCTTGAGTTTCTATATTTCAACTCCAGCCTGGTAGAAGCCTCTTTGTGTCAGGGAGCTGTGGCTCACTGTCCTGCAGCCAGCCCCTGGGCATCCTCCTGCCTTCCCCTGGGCTGGAGCTCTTGCTCAGGGGCTGCAGCCCTGTGTGGGGCTGTGGGTCAGCCCCTGCCCAGCTCTTGGTGCCCCACAAGCTCTCACCCCCCTCGCTGCAGCCACGATGAAGGGAAGTGGGATCTGGCTCCTCATCCTCCTGAATTTCCCCCCATCTCCCCTTTCCCTCAGTCCTGGGCAGATTCTTTGTGAGCACCCTGGGTTTATGGGCATCAAAATCCTATGGTCAGTGGCTTGTTAATTAGGTTAATTACCTGTGGGAAGCGGGGAGTGCCTATGTGAGGCAGGCAGTGCCCAAGGTGGGGAAAGGAATGCCCAAGGTGGGGAAGGGAATGCCCAAGGTGGGGAAGGGATGCTGCGACTCCCAGCCCAGTATCCTGACTCCCAGAGAGATGGTTTTGAAGAGCAGTGGTGGCATCTGGTCTGGGTTTTTTTTTGTGGTTTTCTCTTTTAACAGGGTATTTGGAGTGGAAATGGGACCAAGTTGGGGATCAACAGGGATTCTGTGCCTGGCTGAGCTGGGAGGGACCCAGCAGGGAGAGATGGAGCACGGGGATGGGATTTCAAGGGGGATGAAGGCCCAGCATAAGATTCCCTGGTGCCCTGTGGTACAGGCAGGGGAGGAAGGAATGAGAGAGGATGAAAACCAAGAGGTGAACGCAGGAACACGTAGGGAGGACAGGACAGTGCAGGGTCCTGGGGCAGTCAGGGTGCCCTGGGTTTGATCTCTGGCTCTGCAGCAGATCTCCAGCTGGATACCAGGCAGGTCACACACACGTTTCTAAAGCACCAGCATGTTTCAGAAGCCGAATTCCTGCAGAACTGGTGTGTACTAACGGTCTTGTGGTGCTGCCTCACCCATCCCCTCCACTGCCTGCAAGCCCCTGGGTGATGCTGCATGCACCCGGGGCGGGGGGGTACCCACAGCCAAGGCTGCCGTGGCGCCTCCCATCCCTGCTCCAGCTGCCCAACATCTGCTCCTAGCGACCCCTCTCCCAGCCTTACCAGGGGGCTGGAGTCCCCTTGCTCTCCCTGAGCATCCCCACGCTCTCTGCCAGCTCCGTGGGGTGGAGCTGGGGCTCCAAATCCCATCCATCTGTCAGCGGCTCGGAGGCGGCTGGGCCGAGCTGAGTGGCACAGTAATAGGGTGTGAAACAACCACCTGTCAGTTGAGCTTCCTTCTGCGGCTGCCGTGGCGCTTGGCAAGGGCAGAGCTGGGGATGGGGAGGCTCTCCTTCCCCGTGGTATTTGGAGGGATGCTGTCATGGCACTCAGGGGCTTTATTTGGCTCGGTGGTTTTATGTTAATGAACCATCTCTCTCTCCCGCTCCGAAAAGAGAAGGGGAAGGATTGATGGGGGGTGGGGGTGGGGGGGGGGAGAGAGAAAGTGTCACTTTGGATCTGCATGCATGGAAAAATACAGCACCTCCCCACCCATCCTTAGAGCTGGGTCTTTGGGAAGGTGCTTTTGGAGGGGGGTAGGGTTGGGGATGTGGGTGACCACCTCTGTGGAGGTAGCTCCTGGTTGAGCCCGGCTCCAGCCCTGCTTTGGTGCCTTGTCCTCGCTTCAACATCCCCCTTGATAGACCCACGCTGGGGAGGAGGCCCAAAGGGCCTGTGTTTGTTCCTCTTCCTGCATCCTGTGGGTGAAACCAGCCTGGGAGGGCAGTGCTGGACCCCGGCAGCTTCTGACCATGGGATCATAGAATCATAGACTGGTCTGGGTTGGAAGGAACCCCAAGGGTCCCAGAGCTCCAACCCCCCTGCCACAGGCAGGGCCACCAACCTCCAGGCCTGGAGCTACACAAGGTTGCTCAGGGCCCCATCCAACCTGGCCTTGAACACCCCCAGGGATGGGACATCCACTACTTCTCTGGGCAATACGGTGATGCGTTCAGGAGGGAGGGGGGGGCAGGAGGTGTTTGGGTGATGTAACCTCCCCCCAGGCTCTGTGGGGCTGGGCTTGTCCATTTTTGCTCCCCAAATAATTTTCACCCCTGTGGAGCATCTCCAGCTCCTCGGCATCCCCGGGGACCAGCAGCGAGGGGCTTGGGGTGTGTGTGTGTGGGAATGAGGAGGGAGGGTGAGGAGGAGCATGAGCCTGGTGCTGGCCAAATCCACTTGGGATCAGCGGGATATCACCCAGGCAAGGAGGAGATGGGGTGAGAGCTGTGGTTCTCCTCCATGCAGGGATGCTGTGGCTGAACACCCGCGGCGCAGGGGTCCGCTGGGTCCCTTGTCACAGCTGGGGGGACAAGGGGGTCCCACCTTGGGTCCACCAGCGAGCAGCAGAGCAGAGGCAGCGCCTGCCTGCTCCGTGGTGCAACAGGCAGCCCCGGCGCTGCCCGCAGGCTGCGGGATCTGTCTCGTTTCAGGAGGATTAATGATGCCGGCATCGTCTGAAGAACATTATATGGCTCATTAAAAACACATTGCCCAGACCAAACACAGAGCCCTTGCGTGTTCCCAGCCCTGCCAGCTCACCTCCCCGTGCCAGCCCGTGGCACCACCCTCTGCCCAGCAGGCTGCAGGGGATGATGGTGAGGCCGAAGGCTGCGCTCAGTGCGTGAGGGGTGTGCCTGCCTGAGTGCGTGCAGGGTGTCTGTCCATCCTTCCTTCCTCCTCCAGCCACTGCTGGGAGCGCTCAGGGGCAGCCAGCCAGCTCGGGCACTGGGTGCCCTTGGGATGTTTTGGTGAGGGTATGCTTGGGGGCAGAGGCTTCTGTTTGGAGCATCCTCTGCCCTCCCTTCCACGGTGCATGGAGACGCCGAGCCCGGAAGGCTCCCGAGGAGCCCTTGTCCCCTCAGAGGAGACCTGATTTCCAGGGCGAAGGGGGGGCCAACAGCATCTCCTTTCCCCCTTACCCGCTCCTCTCCCCCCTCCTCCCTTCCTGCACGCCTCCTCCGCTTCCCTTCAGCTCTCTCTGTGGTGGGGGGAATCAAAGAGGAGAGCAGTTTGGGATTTTTTAGTCCTTCCTCATCCGCTGCACTGCGTGAAAAGCACAGCCTCTAAAGGACACTCAAGGACACTATGATGGTGCCTGCCTGCTTTCCTTCCTTCTCTCCCTCCCCTCTTCCTCCCCTGCAGAAAGCAATGTCCTGCCCCTGATGAACCTGCCACAGGGAATGGCCATGGCACGGATGGGGCTTGGCTCTACCAGGGCTCCTGCCTCTGTTTTGATGTCCCCACGTGAGGCTCAGCAGTGTGAAGCAGCATCTTCTCTGTGCTTGGGGTCCCTCGGGGCCAGGAGGCTACTGGAGCTCTTGGTCAGGGACCTGCACTGCTCCCTTGGGCCTTGCACAAGCAAATAAGGGCTCCTGGTCCTGCTGAGCCCCGGGGAACCAGGGCACATGGGTGGCACGGGACAGGATGGCTTTGGTCTGGGAGCTGCCAGGATTTCCATCCCCAGGATGTGCCAGGACCTTGAGCGAATCACTCGGCTGCCCTGTGACTTGGTACCTCAGCCAAAATAACTCTGGGGAGGCTGTGGTGCTCTGCAGATGATAATTAGCTCTTTTGGGCTGTCAGTCCCAGCTCTTCAGGAGAACAAGCCTGTTATCTCCCTTCCACACGTGCAGACACCGAGGTGCAAGTCCTTGGCCCAAGGTTACATAGGGTGAAGTAGAGACAGAAACCAGGAGCTGGGACTTGCTGTCAGGGTCTCAGCTTGGGAGGCTGAGCAGCAGGGTCAGCGCTGCCTAGTGGGAACAGCCCCCCTTGTCCCTTTCCTCCCCCTAACTCCAAGGACATCCTGAGGATGGGATTGGAGAGCTCTGTCTTTCCCCCTGGAAAATGTGTGAGAAGAGTTGATCCCTCCTCCTTTTTCCCAGTTTCCACTAGAAAAGGAGTATTTTGTCCCTCAGGGCTCACTGCAAGCTAGGGGGGGGAGGAAGGATGTTCCTGCAGCTAAGACCCACCTCTGGGAGTGGGAGCATCGCCCCGTGCACCAGGTTGGGCAGAGCATCTCCTGCCTCCAAGCTCTGCTGCCAGCAGCTGGCTGGGGGTCCTTGCATCCCCCCTGGGGCACCCATGGCTGAGCACCCTGCCCATGCTGAGGGCTGTCAGCTCCTGCAGACACCACCAGCAGCAAATTGGCTCCGGAGTGTTTCCTGGTGTATTACAAAGAGTGGCATGAATAATTAAACCTGCCCTGCAATTATCCAAACAAACGGATCAAGCACATTGAGGGAAGGATTTTCCACTTTTCTTTCATTCTTCTTGTTTCTCTCCCATTATGGCTCGAAGATTATTCACTTGCTCTGGGCATGAAATCCACTTCTGAACCACGAAGCCTTTGAATCTGCACCCTGATCCACAGGGATACCACCCCCCACCCCACCCTGGCGTGGGGGAGCTGCACATCACAACTGGTACCCCCCCTGTTTAGGTCTGAGGGTGAAAACCCACTGCAAAGCCAGGGATGAGGGGGTTTGACCCAACCCCAAGCTGCCCTGGGAGCATCCTGAGCATGGCACGGCCAAGCTTCAGTGGTGTTTGGAGTCCTTCAGTGCCATTTCCTGGGGTTGCAACTATTTTGGGGTTAGAAACAGCGTTCGTTACTCTGGTACCCTCCTCCTCCTCCTCTTTGCTGGGCAAGGAGGGACCCAGAGAGCCCCTCACCCGAGCTGCCTGGTCTCGCCCTGCGGCTGAACGCAGAAGGCGGTGATGGAAGGACTGACACCCGAGTGAGGACACGCAGAGCAGGGCCAGGCTTGGGTGAGGGGGTAGCTGTCCCGTGGGCGTGATGGATGAGCTGAGTGGCAAAGAAAGAGATCCTTGTGAGCACCGAGGCCTCGCTGGCTCCGCTGTCCCGCTGTCCCCTGCCAGCCCCTGCCCTTGTCACCCCGCTCCTCCAGGCACAGGGAGGAGAAAACCACCCCATGTTCCTAAAAACAAAGGCTCAAAGCAGCTCGGGGCTGTTTTGCTGGGAACCAGGCACTGTGCTGGCTCAGCTGCCTGCAGGCAGGATGCTTGGGGTGGCCAGACCCCAGGGGTTGAGGTTTTGGGGGAGCCTTGCGCAGTGCCTTTCCCTTGCTCGCCCGTGTCAGGTCTGGGCATCGTGCTCACTTGTAGGGAGCAGGTCAGCACGATGCCAGCCTGTACCCACAAGCAGATTGGGGGCTGTAAGGTGCTCTCCTTGCTGGGTTTTGGAGCTGACGTTGGGGAGCTGGCAGGTCCCTGGGAGTGGCTGTGCCGCTCCACACATAGGGACACAACGATGTCGTGCAGCTTCTTTCACAGCAGAAAGGTCCAACCTGAGTATTTACTGGAAAAAACAACCCCATAATAAGCCCATCTACCCAGATTTCCCCTGCCCTTCCATGCCCCTAACTCCTCTTCCCAACGAGCATCCAACGCTCGGGCTGGGAGGCTGAGCCGGGCAGGGTCCCCATGGCAAGACCCCCGGCAGCTGCAGAGCAAGGGGAGGGGGTTTGGGGGCCGTTTGCAGCCTGTGTGTGTGTGTTTGCCTCCCCACTCCTGAGAAACAACCCCCCCCACGTGCAGGGGGGCCGTGTCTAGCACTATGGATGGGGGGGGTCGAAAGGGCCTGCCTCTCTCTCTGCCCCCATGGTGGGGTGCAGCCCTGCTCCCCATCTCTCTCCATGCTGTCTCTCATTCCCAGATGCTTTCTGCTGCTGCTCTTTTGTTTCAGATTTATCATGTGTTTTGCTTGCTCTGATTTATTTGTTAATCCCCCTCCATCCCCTGGCAAACCTGCCCACCTGGATCCCGTTCATTCATGAATCTCCTCCTTTCCTGTCCCTAACCAGGGCTCGATGGAATTGCAGGAGGGAAGAAGCCAGGACTCTGTTCCCTCTGTTTAAAGTCTCCAGGTTAGTACCGGGGCCGGGGGCCAGCAGCGGGCTCCTCCTCACCCTGCTCATTTCATGTTTGATGTTCGCCCCTTCCCCAACCCTCTCCTGGGTGCAGAGGGACCGTGGTGGGTGAGGGCAGCACCTGCAGCTCATTTTTCTGGGTGTTTATAGGAGGATGCTGCCTGGTTTCTGGTTTGCATTGGTGATTGAGGCATTGATGACTGAGGCGTTGGCTCCTGCCCTCTTTGCAGGGCAGGGTGGGATTTGGCAGCTGGGATGGTGTTTGTGGCTGGAGGAGCTATCACTGCTGCTCCTGGAAGGACCAGCCCTGCTGAGGCTTGTGAGGTTTGGAGTTTTCCTTCCTGGGAGTGGGAGGGGAAAAGCTTTGAAGGGAGAGTGAGAGGAAGCTGCTGGCTCAGGTGGAGGGGCAGGTGCCTTGTCTGGGAGCTGGCTGTGGAAGCGTGGCTGGTTTAGAGAAGCTGTAAGAGGGGAGATGTGGTGGAGTCTGTTCAGCAGCAACCCCTGCTGTGGCTGTCATAATAATAGATTTTATTTCTGTGGCATCTGTCGGCCTCTAATGGGCTGGGTGTTCGTGTTGCCAGGGACGGTTCTGGTGTCTCAGCAAAGATCTCAGCTTCTTTTTGGGGAGGCTGAGGCACACACCACAGCCCTGTCAATCAGGGCCGCTGCTCCCAGCTAAAACAATCCCTGAGGCAGCAACAGCACCAGTTGGTCTGATCCAGGCGATGAGGAAAACACCTGCCTTTGGAAACAACCCCTTTTCATCCAGCAGCATCTAAGCTCTCTGAGAGCCCATCCCATAGCCATTCCCCCAAGGGCTGAGAGCTGCCAGCATCCCTGTGGCATCCCTGGGGGACACCATCCCCCACCATCCCCATTTCCTTCTGCTTTAGGCTTGATTTATTTGGGATTTTAGTGACCTTCCTGCCCTGGAGCAGTTGAGGGGGGGTTTGCCAGCTTGAAGGTAAAGGGAGCTGCACTAGCATGTCTGTCTGTCTTCAGGGATGTGTGTGGCTGTCAGGCAGCTGGAGCCCCAGCGCAGGCAGGGCTGTGCTGGGGAGGACAGCAGGGAGGTGGAGGAAACCAAGCTTGTAATAGGTAGGGTGTGCCATGCCTCTCACCATGAGAGCCATCCTGGTGTAAAGCTGAGGTGCTGGAATGGCGTGCTGTGATTTAATTGCCCTCCCCACAAAACGCCCTGTTGAGCTGTAAATGAACACATCATCCCGAAATGGGAGAGGGGGAACCAGGATGGAGAGAGCAGCTCCCAGCCAGGCCTTGCTTCCATATGGGGGACCTGCCCTGGGCACTGAGTGCTGTTCTAGCTCATTTGCTGGCCCAAAATTACACATGCAATTAAGTTCCTGGCTCCAAACGGCGTGTGTGTGCTCACCCCTCAGCTGGAGAGCAGATTGCATGGCTGCTTCCTGGGGGCTGTGTGGGGAGGAGGGCTTGGAGGCTGTGCTTGTGGCTGTGGCTTCGGATGCTCCTCCTGGGGATCTGGCTCTCTGGACTGGAGGCACGGCCAGCACTGGTAGTTTCATCACTGGTGGCTGTGGTGTCCCGCCCTGGGAGGGCTGTGGGACCTGGTGATGCTGAACTGGGGGAGAGAAGTAGCATCACGGTGATGGTTTGTTGGGATTCAGGGGCTGAGCAGCACCTGGAGGTGTTCAACACGACAAGGAAGGCTGAGGGGAGGAGGTGAGGGTGAACAGGCAGGACTTGTGGGTTTTGTTGGGTTTGTGGGGTCCCTTTGAAACCAGAAAAGACCCTTCTGATCACCCAGCCCCACCCCAGCCCCCTGGCAGAGGCTGTAAAGTCTCATTGGCAAGTCCTGTGTCACGACCACAACTCCTGGCTGGGTGGGTGCTTATCTCCCAGAAGGATGCCCTGCCTCGGCTCGAAGTGGGGGGGAATGATGGAGAAGCCACCCTGCTTGGCACAGGCTCTCCCCAGCCCCCTTCAGCACCTGCCTTCCCTCTTGTCTGCGTTCCTGATGGTTCAGCTCCCAGCTATCAGATCTTGTTCTGCCTCTGTCTGAACAAGATGAAAGGGCCCCTGCGCTCAGAGCCGCATCCTCGCGGGGGTGAACACACAGACAGTTTATAAGGTCACCCAGCAGCCCTGTAAGGCTGCCAGTTAATGAGCTTGTCTCCTGTGGAAAGAAGGTGGTTCTGACCCTTTGGAAAGGTTGCCTGCACCTGCTTAAGCTGCCAGTCCTGCAGCTCGGTGACAGAACCCAGCAAAGCTCTTTTATCCCGTCTCGGGTTCCGGCAGCGACGTGGCTCCTGGTCACCCTCAGAGGCAGACAGGGAGGTGTGGGGGGTGTCTCCATGGCTGGGCTTTTGTTTCCCAAGTTGATGCAACAGGGACTTGTTAGATGGAGCCATGTCCTGGGGCTGAGTGGGGAAGGGGATGGGGGGGCTGAGTCAGGAAGGTCTGTGCAGCCTGGGTGTGTGTGGGGGGGTGCTCACCTTGTTGCTTGCCCAGGCAAAAGGGGCAGCAGCTACAGGTGGGAGTGATGCTGGATCATACAGAGCAGAGGGTGCTGGCTGCCACAGCATCCCCTGGGACATAGGGAGGGGCTGTCCCCATCCCCAGCAGCTCCCACTCACCTCTCGACCTTGCTGGGGCTCCCCAAGTCAGGGTGCTAAACCAACCCATGGCACCCAAACACATTTCCCTGCCAGGCAGTCTGGGGAGGGGTAACTCACAGGCTCAAAGGCTTTTTAATACCCCTGTGCTTCGAGTCAATTTTCAGTGCAGTCATCTGCCTTTTAATTAAAGTTATTGCTTCTCCCCCCACATGCATCTTCCTCCCCTCTTTTAAAACCAGCAAACAGCCAGCCTGCCTCCCCTTCCTCCTCCTCCTCACTGGTGCTGTCTGAGCTTCCCAGCCACTGGCTGCTCCTGGGCTGGGGCTTTATCCACTCCTGTGTGGCCACAGCTCCAGCTCACTGGCAGCCAGGGAGCTTCTCACCCCTGGTTTCCTGCTTTATTAAATGAAATGAAGATGCAATGGAAGCAGCTGCACCAGTGCCCTGTTGCTGGTGTAAACTGGGGCTGGTCCACTGCAGTAAGCAGAGCCGTAGTGATTCACACCAGGCAAAGGTCTTGGCTTGTTGCATGGGTGGTTGGGTGGCATTGCTGGGATCAGCATGTGGACCATGGGCAACCTGTGCTGAGACCCTGGGGTGTCAGCAGGTGCCTGTTCATCACCCAGCACCAGTGAAATCCCGGTGCCAAACCCAGCAGACACACGAGCATCCTCCTGAGGAAACCCCCCCCGCGGGGTGCTGGACCCCCCACCTCCCCCTTTCCAAACAGCACCCACAGAGAGGTGGTGCTGATGGTAGCAGGATGAACCCTGCCGCAACGAGGGGGTGCCGGGGGGTCAGGCAGCACGGAGCCATCCCCAAAACAGAGCTGGGAGAGGATGCTGCCCCTGCGGGCTCCCTGCGGGGTGTCTGCAGCGCCGTGCTGACAGGTGCCGGGTTGACAAGCTCCAGACTTGTCAGCGCCGGTGATGTACCTATAATTACTGTCTGATGTGCCAGAATTAGACTGGGAGCTGAGGAGTTGGATGCCGACGTGAGTGTCCTTGGCTGCCAGCGAGGGGTTTAGCGAGTGCATGGCTGCGGGCAGAGCTTCCCCCCCCGGGAGGGATGGGTGAGGAGCAGGGTGCAGCCTCCCCACCTCCTCCTCCTCCTCCCCACCCCGATGGGGTTTGCAGTGGTGATGGGATGGCTTGAGGGTGCTGCTGGCGAACCGGGCTGTTGCATCAGGTGGGATGCTGACAAGCTGGGTGATGGAGGCTGGCTGAACCCCTTATTAGGAGCCTTTTAAAGCCCCCCCCCGCCCCGCCCGAGGATGTCAGCACATCCTGGAGCATCGCTCAGCTCCAGGCAGCTCTATCAACGCGCCCTCAGCTCCTGCATCCCTCGCCTGCTTCTCGCTGTGGTTCCTCCTGTCCGTGGGTCTGTCCGTGGGTCTGTCACCAGCCACGCTCAGCGTAAGCGACGGGTCCTCCCAGCCTGTGCCAAGGTATTAAAGCCTTTATGATAGTCCAGGGTATGTAATTCACAGCACAAGAACCAATAAATGGGCATGATTCAGAATCATTTAGCAGCTTCTGCTCAGGAAGAGAGAGACCAGGACCTCAATTAAGCTATTTGTAAATTGTTAATTTAAGCATTTCACTCAGATGCCTTAAATTGTTCCCTCCTGCAGTTTACAAATGGGTAAAGAGCACAGAAATATAAATGGAGCGGTGGGGAAATGCCATTTAGTTACCGTTTTCAGCAGTGGTAATAGCACTGTAGCTAACAGCACTTTGATTTAAATCAGACTAAACCAGGGCTGCCTTGAAAGGAAGGATTGACCGGGGAGCAGCGGTCCCTGGGTGACAGGGGACCCTAGTGCAGGGGTGTCAAGGGTGGGATGGGTAGCCTGGGGCTGCCAAAATGCTTTGGGCAGCCATGGAATCGCTGACCTGCTGTACCAGGGATGCTCTTTGCATTTATTTTTTCTATGCCCTGAAAAGTAATTGTTACACACCACACACACCCCCCCCCCTACCCCCCTTCTGATTTTTCATCTGGGTGTAAGCCAGGTGACTCCTTCCCCTCCACTCTGGCTCTCCAGGCTGGTGAGCAGCAGCATCCTTGGCTGGTTTTGGATGGGTGCTGCTCCCAGGCATTGGTGTGACCACCTTGATTTACCCCATCCTTGCCGATTTGGCCCCCCTGGGAGCCCCAAAGCAGGAACACGGGTGGTTTGGCAGCAGCAATGCCCAAGGCTCAGCGATGCCAAAAGGTTTTAGGAGTCACGAACATCACTTGAGAAATCCGTTCCCCCTCCCAAAGGGAGCTTGTGGTCCCCTAAAACCCAGCGCTGCCCTTGCTGAGGCTTCCAGCCTGTGTGGGGGTGGGTGGGATGGGGGGGCTGCTTTCTCTCTGCAGAGCTAAAATTGAAACCTCATCCCAGGGACCTGGACCAGGACCTGCACCAGGCTGCTGCCGCCGCCGCAGCCGTTCCTGCCGTGTGCTCCGCCGGCTCGGAGGCTATTTTAATGCAGAACAGGGCACATCTCCCATCACCCTCCCCAGCTGGGACGGGACAAGGCTCAGCTCGGAATCCGGGGAGCGCATCTGCGCTCAGCAAGTGAGCAAAGGGAGCCGGGCGCTGAGCGCAGAGGGACTTGGTGCTGTGCCACGGCGCCGGGTGGGAGCTGGGTGCTGCGGGCGCCAGCCTGGCCCGGGAGGTGTCTGTGCTGCCAGGCATCGCTCGGGTTGTGCTGTTCGGGGAACAAATTCTCGCTTCCCGCTTCTCCAGGAGGGTTTTGGTTCCCTCACCACCTGGGGACCGAAGCCCCAGCTCCATCCAGGGACCAGCCCAACGGGTGCCCGGGGGCGGGAGGGGCGGTGGGAACAGCTTGGTGCTGGAGCCCCGGCGCACGGCGGGTACCGG
>VZTU01019302.1:19394-32036 GCA_013400835.1 Zapornia atra | reverse complement strand
GCGCCCCCCCCCCGTCTCCCCCGGGGTGGGGGGGGGGGGGGGTCCACCATGCTTCCTCGCTGGGCGAAGCATCCCTTGGGCGCTGCCCCCGGCGCCGCGCCGAGGCTGCGGGAGCAGGAGAGACCCACCGAGCCTGGGGGTTACCGGCTGACTCNGATACGGGCTCTGGAGGTGATGCTGGTCCCTCGGGGGGTGGTCCCAGCCCCGTGCAGGTGGGCTCTGTGGTGGGAGATGATGGCGCGGGCTGGGCTGGATGCCCGGCGCTGGTGGGAGGAGGCGGGCAGGGCTGCAGGCAGCTGCTGCTGCCCTCCTTTTGCTTGACTAAACCTCGCTGCCTGGACAGCTTCTGACTGGCGCTGGTGGAAGGGAAGGGCTGCGGGCTTGGAGGGGCTGAAGCTCCCCCTCCGACGGGCCCCGGCGGGGGTTAGGGAGGGCAGGAGGCAGCGCGGGGGTTTGCTCAGCGGTGGGAGGGGTGGCATCTGCCTTTGGTGCCCTTGTCCTGGTGTCACCCGCAGCATCCCACTCAGAGGTAGGATGTGCTGAGGGATGCAGCGCCAGGCAGGGATGTCAATGGTGTTTGGGCACCTTAGTACCCCCACAGATGGTGGGTGACGTGTCCCAGCAGCATCCCCATGCCACGGTGTGTGCCAGGGTGTCTGATCAGGCTGATGGTGTACTCCTGTCACATCTTGCCCCATGTTTTCAAGCCCTGAGTGTGGTTTCCCTGCATCCCAGGCATTTTCCTGCATCCCAGCCTTTAGCTGTGCATCTGAGCAATGTTTTTTTTCCCCAGCATCTTTGATTTTTAACTCGCTGTGACTAACCAGGCTGGCACAGCATGCTGTGACCAACCTCCCACGTGCTACCTGGGCACTTATAAATAGGGTCTGCTCACACCCTGTTCGGAGCATTCCCAGGCTCCTGAGCCCCTCCAGAACACCACAGCTTCTTCCAACCTCTCCCCCTCACCCCTAGGAGCATAGCATCCCCCCGCCTCCTGGCAGGGGTCACCCAAAAAGGCAGCGTTGCCCCCCTCATTTCCCCATGGAGCAGGGCTTGGTGCCATGGCTGGGCCTGCCCAGCTCTGGGCTGCGTGTCCCAGCCCGTGGTGGTGGGAGCCAAGTCCTCGAAAGAGCTGGATGAGCCTGTGCCAAGGCAGAGACAGGCCAAGTTGTGCTGGGCTGAGCATGGCTCTCGCTGCCGCAGCCGGCACCCTGAGCTGGGGAGGGATCCCTCTTCCAGGTGCTTTCCCCTGGAGCTGAGCGTTTCAGGGACTCTGAAGCCCCAGGCTAAGCCCTGGCTTCGGGTTCAGTTCAGCTTCATTTCATCCCTTGGGGGCTTTCTCCCAGCTCCCCATGGGGATGCTGAGGTGGGGGGGTGAGGGGTCTCGCTGGGTTTAGTGACCTCCCTCAGTGTCTCATTCCAGGGCCTGCTGGGAAGTGGGTTTTGAGCTCTGCACGTCCCCTCCAGCCCACCCTGCTCCTCACTGCTGGCCCTGCCTCGCCCCCCTGGCTGGCTCCACGGCCTCCCCACACCTCTGCCCTCTTGCTTTGCTTGCAGAGAGATGAGGGATGGATCCAAAGCCCCGATCAAAGGCTCACACGTGGTCCCACCTCCAACCCAGGAAATACATTCACCCATGGGTTGTCTGTGAAGGCCTGAACCCCCCCACTCATGGGGGGCTGGCAGCCTCTCTCCCCTGTCCATCCCTCCATCTATCCATCCCAGACACGCATCTTCCTCTGCATCAAGAGTTGACTTTGGGGATGCTTCCTTGCTTACAGCCCCAGCCCCATGCCATCACCCCCCCCATCCATGCTCCCTGTCCTCCTGCACAACCCCTCTCCCCCCCTCCCTCTGTTCTGGGCTTAAGAGGAACCATCGATTTGGCGTCTTGAGGGGCAGTTTATCACTTTCCTGATGCCTGATAGATTGGAATTGATTTCCAGAGTGATTTGCTTGGGCAGCTCAAGGCAGGAGCACCCAGGACCTCTTTGGCTTTGCAGGAGCACAGGGTGGGGGCTGCAGCTCTGAGGCTCTTCTCCCAAATTGCTGGTGGGTGCTGGAAACCCTCCATGTCAGGGGGACACCCGGGGTGGGCTCTCAGAGCAGCACAAATTCCCCTGCCTGCATGGAAAGGGGTGATGGAGAAGGTTGCTTTGCAGTTGATGGCAGGGGAGGGGTGGGGTGGTCTGGGGACCCCAGGTCCCATTGCCATCCCAGGCTCATCCTGAAGGCTTTCCCCTCTCTCTTCCCCCAGGCTGGGCACATGGTGGGGGGACCTGGCTTTGTGGGGAGGCTTGGCTCCGTTTCGCTGCATGGCTGTGGCTGAGTCAGGGCCCCGTGTCCCTGCGCACCCAGCACGGAGCAGGCGCTGCACTTGCCTGTCTCTGCGCCGTGCTGGGAGTCACTGGGACCTGCCAGGATGCTGGGAAAGCTCCAGGTCCTTTCGGGAGGTGCTGAACGCTGATCCAGCCAGGGCACAGCTTTGGGCACCAAGGGGGTACGTGGCTCTGCCTGTGCTTCCCCACCCTGCTCAGGAACCGGGTTCATCCCCCTCTCATCGCAGCATCCCCACCTGAAGCTGCACTAACGTATTCGGGGGGGCAGAGTCTTTCCTCCCCCAGCCCCGTGCCTCAGTTTCCCTCTCCCATCTGAGGCCAAAGGGGGATCCCCAGCTTTGGACCTGGCTGACGCCACGCGGGCTCTAATCCCATGCCAGTCTCTGGGCTGCTGGCTGTGCATCCCAGAATGGCTGCTGCCCCGTGGGTGGGAGGCAAAGCCACAATGTGGCCTGTGTTTGAGCTGTGAAGGGCCTGGCCCCTTCCATCCTCCCCTCTCCTTTATTTTTATCCGGCACCCACGAGCTGCTGGCGTCTCCCCAGCCACTGTGCTGTCCCCAGCAGCTGGGGACACTGCTGCTTGCCAGGGCACGCAGGGCTCCGTCCTCCTCCTCCGGCCCCTGGTCGGGAAGGCTCTGCCCCAGGCAGGGATGCTCCCCATGCACAGAGGATGCCACCAGCTTCGGCCTCATGCCAAAGGTTGGGGAGGAAGCTGATGGTGGGGGAAGGATTCCCCCCACTCTGAGCCACCCTTCCTGTGCCAGTTTGCCTTCCACAAGCTCACCCTCTGTCCGTCTTGTCATCCCCCACCTCAGCAGCAGGGATTGATGCTCCCACTGCTTGGGAGTCCAGGGGGGCTGGGGAAGGTGAGGGGGGGGAACCCTCACTCGGACACTGCCCTTCCTGCAGGGTGATGGGGCTGTTCCTGCTGAGCATCCCCTGGTGTCACCCCCCTGGTGTCACCAAGCTCTGCTCACTGGGCCCGTGGCACAGCTCTGGTCACGTTGTGCTGCTGCGGGCATCCAGAGTGACCCTCTGGAGAAGGGGTGTCTGCTTCTGGAGCTCACCCCAGCATTTCCAGCTCTACCAGCTGCTGGGTTTGGTGCTGCGAGGTGAACGTGGAGCCCCTTAACTGCCCCTTAGCCCCCTTGTAGCCTGGGCAGCAGAGCCCACCCCCCTGGGCTCTCGCTCGGCAGCATCACAGACGCTTCCTGACTCACACAGCCTGCTGGGGAGAGGGGAGAAATAGCCCCAAGCTTGGAGCTGGCAGGAGATCCTGGGAAGATGCTGAGCTGAGGAGACAGTGAGGCAAGGAAGGACGGGACCCAGGTCGTGCCTTCTGCCTGCTGCAGTGGGATCCCCAAGCCATGAGTGAGCAGGGGATGGGGAAGTCCTGTCCTGAGGGGCTGAGGTGGGCAAGGCTGGAGGGCTCCTCGGGGAGTCGGGTCCCCCTTCCCTAGGTGACAGCACAGAGGGACAACCTGTTTTGTGTACCCCAGCAGGATGTGGGGACAGGGCTGCGGGCAGGAAGGTGCTGGTCCTGATCCTGAGCAAGAAGGGAGCACCCAGGGGTGCTCACCCCGTGCTCAGCGCCGCGTCCAGCCACGGCTGGGAGGTGAACTCCTCTCCCGTTTCCGTGCGCGTGGGTGCGATGACACCCGGCGAGGTGGGAAGTGGCTGCTGCTTTTTACAGGGCTGGCCAGATGGGATTTGACAAGGACATGGGAATTGATCCGGGTGTTTCTCTGCTTCCAAAGTAAAGGAGCTGCTTGTCGGGGCAGGGAGATGTCTCATGGACCATCCCAAACTCCAGCCAGCGTGTGCCGACGCAGCGCACTGCTCCTCAGGGCAGCAGCATCAGCAGGGCTGGCACTGCCAGGGGTGCAGGCAGCATCCTGGGCACGTAGCAGCTGGCAGCAGGCAGGGCCAGGGCTGCAGGGTCCCATCCGGACCCCAGTGCCATGCGGGCACTGTGCCCCTTGCCTGCCTTTGAGGAGCTGAGGGGTGTCCTGGCTGTGGGGCCAGGGGGGCTGTGCTAACCCGGATGGGAAGTTGGGATGAGATGGTTGGCAGGGGGGGTGTTGTGTGTGTTTTATTTTCCTTTGTTCCACTTGAATTTGGGAGTGAAAGGCACAGCGGGGAGCCTGCTGCCCAGCCTGGGCTAAGCTGCAGCTTGGTGCTGGGGGGCAGGGGGACCTTCAGGGATGGGGAGAGGACATGGGAGAGCTGCTGGGGTGCCGTAACATGGGAGGTTTGTGCCAGGAGGGATGTTGATGATCCCTCTTGGGCAGCCTTGGCATCGCTTGGCTTTTCTGGCACCAGGTCTCCATCAGCCTGGGAGCAAGAGGATGTGGGGGGTGGCTTCATCCCAGCATCCCAGTTGCCTGCCAGCTCTCGCTCCCCGTACTGCTCTCCCTGTGTGGCACGAGGAGGGTGTGCAGACGCTCTGACCTCGACGTGCTGGGATGGACACAGGGTCTGTCCTGCTCCCTGCATCCCTGTGGGATGGGAGCATCCCCAGCCGGGCCTGGCCCAGGGCTGTGTTTCTTGGCTGGTGATGGTCAGACCCGTTTGGCACACGTGGCAAGGGATGCTCCTTGCCCCAGCTCCTGGCACGGCTGCGCTGGGGGACACTGCAGCCTTGCAGCTCCCACCACTTTCTGACTCTTTGCTGGCCCCATCGCAGGGGTGAGATGGGAACCTGGGACAGGACTCGGGGGACACTTGACCACTGTACCCCCACCCTGAAATGAGCTCAAACAGAGCGTGGCTGAGCCCGGGACAGTGCTCCCCCACCACTCGCCTTAGCGATACCTCTGCTGATCTCTTTACCCCAGCAGGTCCTGCCTTGGGCAAGCGGGGTGTGTGTGAATATTTTTGGGGGTCACCCCTCAAGTTGCTCTGCGCAGCGCAGCAGGATTTCTGTGCTGCCAGAGCAAGGAGCCGTGCAGGCTCTCCCTGCCATCCCTCCCTCTCCGGGGGGGGGTGGAGGGGGTGGTGGTTGGAGGTGGGGTGGGGCTGGCAGCAGCGTGGCAGGGAAGGGGTTAGCTCTGAGCGGGGCTCTGGGTGCTGGCCAGTCTCCTCGGGTGCTGCGCAGGCAGCGGGCTGGCAGAGCAGCATCGCATCGCGTCGCATCGCCGCAGCCTTCGGGAGGAAGGCGAGCGCTGCCCGCTCTCACCACTTGCCTTAATGGCTGGGTGCGGGGCAGCCGCATCGCTCGGAGGGGCTTCTATTCTTTCGCCTCCCTTTCTCCCCAGATGCACTCTCGGCTTCCCCTCCCCTCCCTCCTTTTTGTACAATCGCTTTCTCGGGCTATTTTTCATGCTCTGCTAGCTGCCGTGGCTCCCCCGGCCCGCCTGAGCCTCGCTGCCTCCTGAAGATTTATGGAACTGCAGTAATAAACTGTGTTTGAGAGATCCTCTTTAGGATAAACCCCTGCCCAGCTGCCGGTGGAGGGGTCTGAGCGGAGGGTGCCGCTGAGCCCGCGGCTACTCCAGCCTGGCGGGACGGTGCCTGCAGCACGGGGCAGGTTTTTGGGAACCTCTCCCCCTCGCACATCTCCCAGCGAGGGAGTAGGGGGAGCTGGTGCTTGGGCTGTGGAGAGCCAGTCCTGGAGAGCATCACTCCAAGCACAGTGGGGTTCCGGTGCTCCCCATCTCCTGGGAAGGAGGCGATGGCCGCATCCTGCTAGGAGCCCAGGCTGCGGTCCTGGCACGGGTTACACTCTGCAGGCGGGTGAGGAAGATGGATGGATGAAGCGGCAAGGAGAGCCACGCTCCCTTAACCCTCCGCTGCTCGGAGAGGGGCTCGCCAGGATCTACCGGGGGATTTTGGCTGTCCTGGGAGCCCTGCGCCTGGCCAAGGAGCCGCATCCAGCCCCTGGACACCCAGGACCTGCCTCCCCCGTCCCCCAGAAGCCGGTTGCCGGCCGCCGTGGAAGCTGTTCTGCCCCCGCCGGTAAGCGGAGGGAGGGTCCCGGTTTGGGGACACATCCCAGAGGGATACCCTGGTCTGCTGGGCTGGGACAGTGGTGTGATGGGAACCCTGGGTAGGTTCTGGCCCCTGGCTCTCCCACCCTGATGACCCAGTTGGAAGTAGCCCTGGGAAGCGCTTTCCAGGGATGCTGCTGGCAGTGGGACTGCCCGTGTGTGGGTACCGCTGCTACAGCATCCCTGCATGGGAGGCAGGGAGACAACTCGCTGGGGGGATTTCGGGTGGTGGGATGGAATTATCCCCTTGGGATGAGGCTGGGAGGGAAGGATGAGCACCTTCTTTCCACACATAACGCCAGGGAAAGAGAATGGGAGGTTTAAAGTCCCTTTCTGAGGGAGCCCCCAATACCCCATTATCCCAGCTGTTCCTGTATCCGGAGCTGGGATACGGGCTGGGATCCCGTATCCCAGCTCCAGGCTGGGATCTGGAGGAGAAAGTGGCTGATGTTGGGATGGAGGGGACGTTGTGGCTTTTCCACCTCTCCCCTTGGTGGGGTTTGTGGCTCTCAGGGTTCGTGGTGCTGGGGCTGCCTCCCTGCCGCTCGCTCCAGAGCTGGGCGAGGGATGCAGGAGCGGATGCGCCGCAGCCGGGGATGGAAGAGCCCCCCCTGAGAGTGTCCAGCTTTGCTTTGCCCCCTGCGCAGGGCTTTTCAAATCATCCTTTTCAGCAGTCGGCAGAGACAGAGCGAGCTGGCACGTTCCACTCCCCGAGCATGTAATTAGGGAGTGGGGAGCTGCATGCTGATACACAGCTTGGCAGCAAGAGGAGGAGGAGGGTGGGAAGGAGACAGGGCTGCGGACCCCCCCCCCAGGGCTGGTGGAGGCTCCAGGAAGGTGGCCACGGGGAACCAGCCCCTCTCGCACCCCCTAAGCCCCAATCCTTCCCTCTCTTTTGGCTCAGGCCTCCACGCTGCCATGCTGCCACTCTCCCCGGCGAGGGAGAGGAGCTGCAGCTCCTTCCTCCCAGCCCCGTCTCTGCTGTGGTTTGGGGCTTTCAGGGTGCCCTGTCACCCCTCTTTTGCAGCCTTCCTGGTGTTGTTGATCCCATGGGATGCGGTGAGGCTGGGAATCCTGGTGGCATCAGGATCCAGCCCCGCAGAGGGGCTGTTTTGGTGGGGATGGGCCATGCTGAGCACCCTCCCCAGGCAGGGGGGTGCCTGGGGTCCTGCTCTCCTTCTCCTCTGCCCTACAGCTGAGAGCTTGAAGATGTATCCAGGCACTGCCAATGGGTACCCAGTGCTGGGGCTGGGAGGGGTGTGCTGGGCATGGGGTGCAGTCCCCCAGCTTGTCTTCACTGCTCTCCCATCATCGAGCAAACACTCGAGCGACCAGCCAAGGGTGGGAAGGGGTTTTGTGCCCCATAGCAGCAAACCCTCCGTGAGATATGTGTTACAGGGGCTGTCACAGCGGGACAGCAGCTCCTGGGGTGACAAACTGCCCTGGCCACATTTCCCATCAGCACGGGGGTTCAGCAGAGGATCCTCAGCTGACGGTGCCCCGGGACGATGCTCTCAGCCCTGCTCCCATCCATCCCTCTGCTGGTGGAAGGATGGAGGTGTCCCTCCCGACACCTCTGCCACTTTCCAGGGGGGATCTTGGGGTGTTTTGCAAGTGACAGATGCGGCACCATGACCTCCCCAGCGATGTGGGGATGCAGCTGAGCACAGCGGCGAGGGGGGAGCTACCAGGAGCTTCAGCATATGGTCCCCTGGCTGAGGCCACCTTTGGTGATGGAGCCATGGGGAAAGAGAGCTGGACTGGTTGGTTTTCAGAGGGGAGCACCAAGCTTTGGGGATGGGGATGTCTCCATGGCGTTTGCTGGGTGCTGGTCCCCTCACCCAGCTCGTAGCAACCCCCTCAGATGACCTTGAGCAGAGGTGTTATGTCTGTGGCACACGTTGGAGCGCTGTCCTACCTTAATAACACAATCAGTTGCTATAAAGCTAATATGTTGGCCTGATAAATAATTAAGGGAGGGGAAAAAAAATCCTCTCTATCCTCTGTGATTTAACAGGAGCTCAGGAAGGAGGTGGGGGGGGCGGGGAAGGACAAGGAGGGAGATGAATAATGGATCAAGGTTAAACAGTGAGAGAGGAAGGCAAGCCTTAACGTGGTGAATCCCTGCAACACACGTGCTGGCAGCACAGATCACTGGTGGCATCAGCCAGCACCCGCCCAGGGCTGTGTGGTGCAAGCACAGGCAGTGCAGGACCTTCCAAAGTGGCTTTTTGGGGTGGGTGGTCTGTGTTTTGGGGCTGCTTTTGCATCCTGGGGCTGCTCCGCAGCAGGCTGGGCAGGGCAGGGGCTGGGGGATGCTGAGTGGCCTCATCCTGCAGCCACCCAGGAGGTGCCAGGCGCTGGCAGCGCGCGGGCACGGCCAGGCATTCGTTACCACTCACGCTGTGTGTGCTCAGCTAATGAGCTAATGAGCTATTAGCAAAGGGCTGAGGCCCTTTCACCTCGCTGCATGGGTGACTGCCTGCCTGCCTCCCCCCAGCCTGTGCCCTCAGGCAGAGCATCCCTGCGGGGACAGGTGCCCAGTTTGGTACCCAGGGGCTGGGCTGGCCCCCGGGAGCAGCGTGGGCAGGATGAGGGTTTGGGGGGGGGCCTCAGGCAGGGCATGGGGGGGTGTCTGGCAGCAGCGTAGTGCAGGCAGTGATGGGCAGACATGAGCCTCCTCCTGCCCCGGCCCACGTTTGGTTTTCTTTTTGGTTTGTCCTTGTGTCGGTGTCGCTGTGTCTGTCTGTGCTGCGGAGCAGTGCTCAGCTCCCCTGTCTGTCTGTGCCGTTTTAATGACCCAACACTGTTTTATTCATGTCTCAGTCTGAACATCCTGCTGTCGGTGGCATCTCAGCCTCTCCATCCCTCCTGCTGCTCCCGGCCTCATCCATCCCCTGTCACCACCAGCCCCATGCCTGGAAGTGGGGCCATATTGGGGGGTGACACACAAACCCTGCACCCACCATCCCACTGGACACATCCCTTGAAGGGATGACCCCGCCCTCAGCTCAGCCATCCCTTGGAGCCTAAAACCCTTTCCCCATCTCCAAATCTCTGCACCCCACATCTTCCCCGTAGCAGCGGGGCCGTCCCCAGGGCCAGCCCTGACCCGGCTCTGCTCTCCTCCCCGTGCAGATCCCGAGAGGACCAGCACCCACATGATCTCGGCGGACGATGCCGAGTACCCACGGGAATACCGGACCTTGGGCAACGGCACCCGGCGCTTCTCCAACGTAGGGCTGGTGCACACCTCGGAGCGCCGGCACACCGTCATCGCCGCCCAGAGCCTGGAGGCCCTCACGGGTCTCCAGAAGTCGGAGATGGAGCGCAAGCGGGATGCCTTCATGGACCACCTGAAGAACAAGTACCCGCAGCACGCCCTGGCGCTCCGGGGGCAGCAGGAACGCATGAGGGACCAGGTAAGGGATGTCACCTCGGGGTGATGGGAGTGGGGACACATGGGGGACCCCATCTCACCCTTTGGGGCTGTGCAGAGAGAGGAGCGGAGGCTCACCGGGAGCTCGGCTGGCTTGCAGCAGCCTTGGGAGGGAGCATCCACCAGACACCCCCCTCTCCCTGGGACTGGGGCTGGATCCTGGGTGGATTTTCCCTGCCATACGGGTGGGTTCAATCCCACTGGCTGCTGGGGGGCAGGGAAGTTTCTCTGTGGGGATGTTTCTCCGTGGGGATGCTTCTCCGTGGGAAAGATGCCCCGGTGCCTGGCACATCCCATCCCGGGGGGGTTTGTGCAGCAGTTTGGGGGGTGGGTTTCCTGTTACCTGTGTTTTGGGCAGGCTGTTGCTCTGGGCTGCTGAGCCTCAATGCTCTTGTCTGTGTTCCAGACCCCTCAGTTAAGGATGTTGGTGGAAAACTGTGCCCTGAGCAGCACAAGTGCTGTGATGGGGATGTTCTCTGAGCTGGGGTGGGGGATGGGATTGTGCAGTTCTGGGGGCAGGTATCTCCTCCCCAGCTCCCCAGCAAGGTGTGAGGGAGGCTGATGAGCTCGGGGGGCTGTGGGGTAGGATGAGCAGGGGCAGGGTGTGGATGGGAAAGGGGACACCAGAGGTTTGGTACCCAAGCCCAGACGGGGATGTCCCTTGGTTGCCTGTTCCCTAGGGATCAGCCGGTCCCCGGCGCAGGACAGTGGGTGACGTGTCTGGGAACCCTTGCTGAAAGCAGCAGAGCCCAAGGGCCAAAAAGTCCCTGGGGACAATATCCATCCCTCATCCCTGGGGTGCTGGGGTCCCCAGCCCTCTCCTTGCCCAGGTAACAGTGATGCTCCAGCGATGCTGTTGGGGGAGCAATAAATCCCCTCCCTAAACCGACGCTTCCATAAAGAGGCACAGGGGAGGGTGAGCACAGAGCAGCTAGAGGAAGTGGCTGGAAAGAAATCTTATATCATCTCCAACTAGACACCTCCCTGAGGGACAGAGGTGATGGTTCCCAGGGCTAACACAGCGGAAAGAAATCCAGCTCTGTAAGGAAAACCATCAGCATCGCTCCCTCCCTCTGCCCTGCCGCCCGGCTTGCACCCTCCTTCACCTGGCAGGGCTGTTTTGGGGAGCATGGGAGAGATGGGGGGGGGGTGTTGGTTCCCTGCTCTCCAACCCCTCTTCTTGTGGCTGGATGTGAAGGAGAGAGGCCAAATCCTGCACAGATGGGGGGTGATTCGCACCAGCCAGGCATCCAGATTTTGGCTTAGGGCTGATGGGTGGTTGGTGGCTTTTGCCATCGCCTGGGGACACGGTCTGTGTCTGCGCCGCCGCTCGCGTGATGCAGCGGTGACATTTCTAGCCACAGAGCCAGATTCCTCAGTAAATAACTAGGAATCTTCCCCTTATTATCACGATGATGTAAAGACTTTCCTTTCAAAACAGCTTTTTAAAGCAGTGGCTGTAAAAATCCCCAGCTCGTGGTCACTCTGGGTCCACAGGAGGAATTTTACAAGGTGGAAGAAAGATTCGTTCCAGAATCCAGCTCATCTCCTTTATTTCTGCACCCCTTCACTCAAGGACACCCAATGGGACCGGGGAGGGGGGAGTGTGTCTGGGAATCTATTGGCCCCAGTTTAACCCAGTTTGTCTTTTTGGGGCTGGGTGACAGAGGGGAAGGGCTCCCCAGTGGTGCCGTGCAGGGCTGTTGCTCCATGCTGGTGAGGATGCTGGTGAGGAACACAGCTCCATCCATCACTCCAGCCACCTACTTGCAACTGGTGGGGAAAGAAAAAAAAAAAACCCTTCAACTACCCAAATCCTATTTTTTTCCCCCCTCTTTTTCCTTTTCTTTTTTTTCTTTCCCTTTTTTCCTTCATTTTCCCTGCAGGCAGTAAATAATAACAGGGAGAAAAATGAAACTAGAAACACTGGAACCCCCGGGTGCCAACCTTTAAATGACATTGGGATAAAACACTCTGGGCCTGCTGAGTTTGGAACTTGTTTTGCTATTCTAGGGGAGCCTGGCAGGTATTTTGGATCACAGGCTTTGCTGGTTTGGTGGGGTTTGGTGGGGGATTTGGGGCTTTTTTTTGGGTTTTTTTGGGGAGTGGGGGATTTTTTTAGGGTTTTTTTGGGTAGGGTTTTTATGTTGTTGTTTTTTGAGGGGTTTTTTTTGATTTTTTGAGATGATATATGAGAAAGCTTACAAAAATCAGATGATATATGAGAAAGTTACAAAAATCAGAGGCCAATAGACACATTCCATAGGTGTCAGCATCCCTTTCAGCACAGCGATGCCGACAGCACAACCCCGTTGTACTCAGGGTAGGATCTCAGCAATACTAATTTTAATCAGATGTATATATAACAGAGGAATAAAATGAATAAAAAACAACCAACCAACCAACCAACCAACCAACCTCCCCTGGAAACAACAGGCTAATGGTTGTACCAACACCCAGCAGACTGCAGAGAAGTCCGCGGCGGCAGCCGGCTAATTTAAAACCCAGATGGGAGAAGATGTTAAACGGGCACGTTAGTGATAAAGAGAGGATTGGGAATGGGGATTTGGGAATGGGGATGAGGTAGCTGGTGGAGCACAGCAGCTGCTGGGCTTTGGGTCTGGGTTTGGGGTAAATCCCCCCCACCCCATTCTCCCCGGGGGTGGGTAAAGCTGGCAGGACAGGGATGGAGGAGCCCAGTCTCTTGTCTCCCCACACAGGGATGCTCCAGGATGCTGGATTTGGCTGGGCCACCTCCATGTATAAAGAGTTTGGGATGTTTAGAGAAATAATAACCTGAGAGTTTGAGGGGGTGACCGCCCCCCCCGCCTCCTGCTTTTTCAATATCCAGGACCCCCCCCCACCCCTCACC